>JAOTQJ010065205.1:0-42236 GCA_025642045.1 Solanum sejunctum | reverse complement strand
ACCCATCTCATTTAGTGATAATTTCACCCCATCACCTAGATGGAGAAGTACAAACCCTTCCCTCGGTTGATGAGTACAAACCCCTATCTCGATTATCTGGGTTCTTAGACCCCCCGGATTGGGCATGGTCTAATACAACACTTATATGTAGAGTATATTATGTACATAAGCTCATTTTATCATCATATAGTCAACCATATCATATCTCATGCTTTGGACCTTGAACACCACAAGAAACTACATCCGGACATTTTATTAAGCACTTAGAGGGTCTATAATGCTATTATAAAATCATGAAATATAGAGATGAAATAATATAAGAAAATCTATTGTAAAACCATAAATCAATAACTTGAAATACCCTCAAGAAACATACATCAAGACCCCTCCTCAGATCTTAGAATAGAATAAGGGTTTATAGCTCAAAACATAGAGAACAATCACAATTTCATATAGCTTTAAGTTAATGTGCAGGGAATTTCATAAAAAATAAGACTCATTTGTAAATAAGCTTTAAATCATACAATTTGAGTAAAAGGAGGGTTCGGTATCATGGGAGAAAGGAACCGATGAAAGAAACCCATATACTTTAGGTCTAGAGTTTCTTGGAATTGAGATTGCAAGGAATGGAGGATTGGAAATGATCTTGGAGTCCAATCTTGTTCTTCGATTTCCTTAAAATTGATATTACGACTTAATGGAGGCTTTTGAAAGAATTAAGAGTGTATTTGAGATGAGAGTAATAAGTTTGATCCTTTAGAATATTGTCTATGTCTTTTATGAATGTTAAGATAGCATTGGAAGTCTAAAAAAGGGCATTAGAGTAATTATAATTTACGAAGACGCCATAAGTGAACGGATGGAAAATTTGGCAAAGTGTTGCCCATAGAAGGTCCCATGGCTTGTCTGGCTCTTCACAGGTCATGTGGGGTGCCCGTGACAAGGTACTTAGTCCAAAAATTAAAGTTTGAAATCGATTGGAAAAAGATATCTCATCATGATTACGGAGGCCTCTATGGGATGTAGAGAGAATCATGGCCCATGTAGAGGCTTGTGGTATAATACATAGTGATGGAAAATATTGCCCAAGCTCCAATTAAGGTACACCACCCGTGCCACCTGCCACAACTAGTATGGGTGGTCGTGGTCCATGCCTTAGCCTCAAACTCACCTCCACGCATACCAAGCCTTTGTTACTCACATTCATGCACTTCCTCACAACCAGTGGCAAGCCTCACGACATGTGATATTGGTTGTGGTCCATCACTTAGGCTTAAGATGGTGTTTCCAAGCCTCACATGCCTCACACGACCCATACAAGAAACCACTACCCGTATATGTGCCCATGTGACATTACTGTACGGGAGGGTCTTACAAAAATGATCATAACTCCCTCATCTGACCTTAGAATGAGGTCAAACAAAGTGTGTTATGAAGAAAACTAAAAGAGCTTTAACTTGACATGTTGTGGGCCACCCATTACTAGATGTACTAAAAGTTATGCAAGTTTAAAGTTGACCCATGCATGGACCATCACCCAAAACTCAACTTTTAGGGAAGTCTTGAACTCATTTAGGTAGTAGGAGTCCACCATGAACCTAATACTCCCCAAACCTAACAAAATGAGGCCTGGAACATGCATACATAAGTGGATAAAGTTACAAGTTGTGCACATATAGCGCAAACTCTTGTGGTCGGTGAAAACATCAACATGCACTCTATATAAATAGTGTCTCCAAATTTTAGAAGCAAATATCACCACTGCTAAATCAAGATCATTAGTCAGGTAATTTTGCTCATGCACCTATAATTGCCTTCATGTATAAGCTATCACCTTACCATGCTATATGAGTACATAACCCAACCCTATCTGAGAAATATCATAATACACTACAAACCCATCTAAGTTATTTGGTAAAGTCAAAACTGGGAACCGATGTAAGCCGATCTGTCAAAGCTTGAAAACCCTTCTCACACTCATTTGACTATACAAACTTGGCATTCCTTTGATTTAACTTGGTCAATAGATATGAATAGATAAGAAACCTTCAACAAATCTTCCATCATAACTATCCAATCCAAGAAAACTTCAAATATTCAAAGTAGCAAGGTTGTCAAACAATGCATATCCTTCACCAACTCCCTTTTGACCTCATCTATAAGATTAGCTACAACATCTTCCCTGCCTGGACTGCATTATGAGCACAAAGTAACTCTCCCAATTTGATAGGGAGTGGTGGATATAGAAAATCTTAAGACACGTTCCATGGTACAATAAGAATCATGAAAATGTGGAATATTTCCTAACATGCCTTGAAGTCGCCTACCCAAAGGTATGTCACACTTCACACCATGATTAAGAATCTACTTGATATGGCAAGTTATACTCCGAGGACCATCTATAAACCTAGTGCTTTGATACTATCTCTATCATGACCCAGACCTAAGGCGTAGGACTGACATGGCAAAAAGAAACCCACGAATCCCCAAACAAGCCTCATAGGATCTATTCACATCATCGGTTTCAAAGTACATATGAAATAGTAAACACATAGATCTAAGGGACGTAAAAATAGGACTCATGCTATGGGGACATCATAGGGATAGGGATTATCATGGATTCACATAACACATAGCACATAAGAACTAAGGGGCGGGTAAGTATGACTCATTCTATGGGGCAATTTGGGGATTATAATCTTTCGCATTTCCACATCAAAACATATATATTTATCCTTATTCTCAAAATCAACCCATAATAGCCATATCAAATAGATCCATAGTCATGCGCTGCAAATATAACACATAGCACATATTCGTACAAGAGTCTATATGATGTCCAATAATTCCTCTAGTCATAAGATGGAATCGGGGACAAGATATACCATGGGCTCACCCTCAAAGAAAATAACATAAATAAAATACTTTAGGTGGAGGAATTGTGGTTGGTCCTTTTAAAATAAGACTCACCATAACAAGAAAATCTCAAGATCCAAACTGGATGTTGCACTATGGATGAAAATAGTCCTCGGTCCCTACAAGGTGAGATCATATAGGTAAATGTATACATTAGTACATCTGAATGTACTAAGTATGCAGGCATAGAATGCACATGAACTCATTAAACCTGCATTTCGATGTTAGATGACAAGGGAACATATATAAAAAGAAACATTTAACAAGAGAATAGTATATCAATATGCCATGAAATGCATGAGACGCATAAATGCGAAGATACTTCATATATATTGAGGAGGTAACAAACATGAGACCAAATGAGCTATGATTTGGAACACTATTGTCTCCTCCAAAACAATAATTGAGCTATATTGGTAGATCTTGAACATTCTTTTTCGCCTTGGGGCATAAACATATTCCTATGTTGGGCACATAGTTCAAGGAAAATAGTATGTACCCTTGGGGATAATCCACGCCAACATCCAATCACTCGGTTCTAGGTCATCATCCCACTAGAATACATATATATACATGCTTATAAAAGAGGCGTAAGACTTCAAATGCACACAAGTATTCTTAGGCATAAAGGCCAAAACACATTCTTCATAATCATGCATAATAGGCTAAAAGCTGATACATTCTCGATATGATGCTTTAATGCACAGGGATAGCTCCTTTGGAGCACCTTCTTGATAGATGTATATGGTGCCTTCGGGATAGCCTACTTTGACTAAAACCTCAATCGATGCTCCCTTAGACATAGTGGTGTAAAAACCCATAATTGCTCCTTGAGAAATAATCTTAAATATTTATGTGATCACATTCTTGTCATAACCAATATCATATCAAAGTCTTATACATAAATATTATTGGGCTTAACAGACTTTATAATTCTATAAACATCCAATGTACATGAATGCATATGGTATGGATGAGATGAGAATGGAATGTGTAACATATATTCAAAGTCAATTCAATAATACATTATAAAATTCAAGTGAAAATATGAGAAAACTTGCATTTAAAACACAATATAGACTACCCATGCTCAAAACAAGGTTAAAAGGGACATGAATATTCATAAATTCAAAAATTCAATTTAAACAATCATAATAGGACTTGAAATAACTTAAAAATCATAAATAAGTACAACCCACAGATCAATTGAATTTGGAAAAATTATGCAACTACACAACATATTTTATCACATTTTCTAATAATCCCTACCTTCTTAAAACATTACAAAAATCCCTTATTTTACTCTCTTTCTCCAACTTGTAGATACCTAAACTATTATTTCTTTCTCTTTCTTAATTATCCTAAATTATCTCCTAATTTTATGTATTCTAATCAATATCTACATAATCTTCCAATTGTTTAGTCTCCTAATCAATCATTTCATGATTAATTTCAATTTTATTTTTTTACCATTATTTTCAAACTAAATGAAAAATAAAAGAAGAAATTGAAAAGTTTTCAATTCCTCCACCAAAACCTAGTTTCTTCCATTTTCATCTACTTCTTTACAGTCATCCCCATTTAGATTTCAACGATGAGTATCATTCTAAAAAATAGCGAAATCCTTAATCAAGTATCAACTACTTAGATCAAGCACTTAATATTTTAAGTATCAAGTATCTACTAGACAAAAGAACAACATAAAACTTGTGTCATGAATAAATTATCAATAGTTTGATAAGAATAAAAACTTCTTCTTAAAGTATCAAGTACCTAAAGTTCTAATTCCAACAATGGGTATCATTCTAAAAAAAGAGAAAATCCTAAATCAAGTATCAACTATCCAGATCAAGCACCTAATTTTAAGTATCAAGTATTTTTACTAGACAAGAAAAACATAAAACTTATGTCAGGTATAAATTATCAGTAGTTTGATAAGCACAAACGCTTAAGGTATCAAGTATCTAAACCTCCTATTCAAATGATTAGTATCATTCTAAAAAATATAAAAAATCCTTAATCAAGTATCAATAGCCAGATCATGTACCTAATCTCAGGCTGCAATACCAAGTATCAAAAGTATCTATGCAGCTTTGTGTTTTCTTATTAAAATCAATTTGTCTACTTGTTATCAGTTAGTCTAATCAAGGAGAAAACTTATATAGTGAGGAAGATTCGTGGTCACTTGGATGTACTGTATCTTGACCAATCTAATGCAATTTATTTTTATTTGATTAGTTTTTGCACAATTTAATTGTACTGTGAATTTTTAATAAACTATTGAGAAAATTTGTTGAAATACCTGGTTGCCTGTATATGGTATGGAGAGTATATTGTCTTTTTTAATGTGCCCTCAGCCACTTTTTGCAAGGATTTGTCAGGGGTTTTGAATTTTTGAAATTACTGTATATCCGAATTAATGGATGACTGGATCTAATTTTTTAGTACAACCCCTTTTTTTAATGTAACTGGTTGACTTATTTTCTTTTTTTTCGACATGCATAAAATAAATTTTGAGTATTAAAAAGCCTAATAAATATGGTATTTTTAATAATTTAGAAAATAGTTGGTATAAAAAGGAATTAATTTTATATTGCAGGGGATTTGTAAAATTTATACTTTAAATAATCATAATAGTGAAAACCCACTTTTAAAGTAAGCTAAAATTCATGAAAAATTCTTGAAAAGATTTGGATCTCCTTGATTGGAAGGATCCAAGGATCAAAACCCACATATCTTGACCAATGAAGAAGATTCAAGAGAAATTTGAAGGAGGAATGAGCTTTCCTTGATCCTCTAGTTTTCAATCCATAAGAGTTCTTTGTCGGAGGCTTGAGAGAGTTTAATTCTAAAAACTAAGTATTAGAGGGTTTAGAATTTGTGTAGGAGTGGTTTAGGAATGTAAAGAGGGTTTATATGTCTTAAAAAAGTCTTAGGGATGGGTCAAAATATCAAAAGATCCTCAATAAAGTGCCCCTTTAATTTTTATCCAGAACTTCACACGGCCAGCTTCACAGTCCAGAAGGCTCCCGTCTCAGCCTAGACAGGTTCTGTGAAAAAGGACATAACTTTCCACTCCAAACTTAGAATGAGGTGAAATTGGACGTGTTTGAAAGCTAACTGAAAGAGGTTCAATTCTATAGGTTCTCGGTCACCAAAATATTTTTGTGCTAAGAGATATGAATATTTAAATTTGGCCGTTCAATCAGTACTTGTGAAAAACTTAGCCAGTGGAATTCGTTTGAACTTAGATTGGTGTAAGAGTCCCATGTTGACCTTAAACAACATAAATAAGCTTGAATTGAGGGCTTTAATGTGAACTTAAATTAAGATTGAAGACACCATACTTACAAAAATTTGACGATGTCACCTTCATGGGAGGCCACACGGGTCGTGTAGTATAACATGGGCCGTGAGACATTACTTGGTCCCAAAATTATAGGATTCAAACCAAAACGACGACACAACCCCTCCACATGGTCCATGAAGTATCATAGGGACCATAAGGGTGCAAGTGTGTCGTGCCTTCGCTAAAATCTCCACTTTCAAGGTCCAATACTAATTTTGAAGCCAAAGGTCACCTCACTAGAAGCCACACGGTCCGTGAGACCTCACACGAAACTTGAAATATCACT
Source organism: Solanum sejunctum (assembly GCA_025642045.1). NCBI lineage: Eukaryota > Viridiplantae > Streptophyta > Magnoliopsida > Solanales > Solanaceae > Solanum > Solanum sejunctum. The sequence continues at coordinate 35,685 of JAOTQJ010065205.1, read as the reverse complement.
TGAAGTGTCACCTTATACCGAAAGTTCCAAAAATTAGGAATTCCAAGCTGCAATGAAGGTGTACAACAGATATGTTATCAAAGTACAGCACATTTGATGTCTAAAACAAGGGATTTCGTAAGTTCTTAATGCGACTTTTTATGTTTTTTTATGTGTTTAAGTGTTGTTATTGTAGAAAAGGTAGGTTGGCATGATTTTTGAACAAAATTGCAGATTTTTGCTGAAGTGCAAGACATACAAGTTCACCTATGAGTCGTAGGGTGATCTCATAGAATGAAACAAATAGCAAAAATCAGAAAATCTTCTAAGTGGAGTTCAACCCTATGAGGCCATCCTATGAGTTGTAGGTCTCACTACCACTCGTATAGGTGGCCTTGTAGAAAGGAATAGAGAACCAAGACTTTGGACCAAAAAACTGAAGCTCTAGACTACGAGAGGAGCATACGATTGTAGCCCAAGTAATGACTCATATCGGTGGGTCATACCAGTTGAATCCAAAATGCCAAATATGAGATACAAGACCCCAATTATGATATATTGGACACCCTATGAGTCATTACTGCGAGGTGTACCAGTAGCCAACTGACTTATCTATGTAATTTTTAGGGTTAATTTTATAACTACTATAAATACTTTATGTAAGGGTTTATTTTGAAGGATCCTATATTTCGAACATTGAATATTGCCTTTTAATATTCTCTCTAGAATATTTTAGGATTTTAGCATAGACTTTCATTTTTTCTTGGAAAACCCACTTTTGGGGAGTGCAAATCCTACTTTGTATTCATTATCACTCTATTAAGCTTGTAGTTTGCAACTTGTGGTGTATCACTCTTTATTGCTTTGCGTAAAATTCTCAACTATGCCTTGTCTTTGCATCTTTGTTAGTTTTGCCTTAACCATGAGTAGCTAAGCCCCCAGAACTTGTGTTTTGGGAACCATAGGTAGTTGACTTGAGCTGACCTAGATTTATTGCATTTCTATGATTTTGGTTTTGCATGTTTTCTCTATTTTCCTTCATTATTATTGTTGTTTGGTGGTGGCTAACACGAAACCCTGCCTACTATCACGATCTTGACCAAGGTAGTGACGAATAGGAAAAGGCGAGTAGATGACAAAATTCAATTGATGTGTTCTCGTCTAATTAATCAAACCCGACTAGGGGGAGGTTTACTGGGACAATAGCTAATGGTTTGTTGACACATTATGGTTGCCGACAAAGCACCATGGTGAAATTTGAGCTTCACCTTCACAAGAAGGCTGAAAAAACTTAAGTTTCCACGCTGCATGTAAAGTTCCAATTGTAGTTATATTTTCTAGGGTGGAGTCGATGAGCCATAGGAATTCCCAAGTTGTTCCTAAAATTGAGTGTTTCCTCGCGTAGTAGTATAGTATTTATTTTACTTTTGTTCTTAAATCACAAAAAGCCCACCATTTAATGTCTTTAGTTATAGATACTTGAAATGATTGATAGTAAATTCTTGTAGTCAAGCCCTGTATTCCCTATGGATTTGACCTTAACCTTCAGTTAGGTTTAATTGGTAACAACGATCGTTTTCTTATTTGAATGTGAACATCATAAAAAATTCTGGCGCCATTGTCGAGGAATATGACTACCTTTTTAACTTGATTTCACTATTAGTTAGTTCAAGTATTAATTTCTAAACTCTCTTGTATTTCACTTTTATTTTTGTTTTTGTTGTTTGATTTGACTTTCAGGGTATACTAGGTTGTTTGCCCAATATAAGGAGCCAAAGCACTCCCTTAGCTCTGATCAATTTGGAGATCCATCGACTTTTTAGAAGAATGGCTCAAGTGAATTACGATATCGCGATTGAGGCAGAAATAAATATGAATGATGCATGGAGAGAGAAAAAAATACACCCATAGGGATGATAGGCCATAACTTAGGGATTTTAATGAGAATGATTATGATTTAAACCAATATCATTTGAACCTTATGGCAATCGACGTTACTGGCGTAATAGTATTGCCTCCATTACCGGCAGACACTAAGTTCTCAGTTTTAAGTGGGTTACTTCAGATACTCAAAAGTCATAAATTGTTCAGTAGGCTACCTTCAGAGGATCCCCATCGTCATCTCTATAGTGTGGTTTTTGTTTTCAAGAGTTCCATGGGGACACAAAATCTTTCTCTTAATGTCATTGGATTACGAGTGTTTCCATTGTCACTAACTAGGAATGCAGCTGTATGGTTGTCTGAGCTCCTTCTAGGTACAATAACAAGTTGGGCAGAGCATCAAAGAGTGTTTCTAGAAAGATATTCCCAAGATCAAATAATCTAAAGCTCATAGATCAAATAAATAATCTTGAGCAATTGCCAGGAGACTCTATTAGTACCAACTGGGAGAGATTTACCAGATGCTTGAGGATGGTCCTCGATCACAAGATTGTTGATGTTACCTTAGCTGATATTTTCTATTGGGCACTTCATGAGAATAGTTAAGTTTGTGCCGACACAATCATGGGAGGCATTTTTCTTGACCAACCTTTTTCTTTGATAGCCGCAAGGATGGAGTAATTGGTTAAAACTAATAAAGCATGGGGTTAACAAGAGCGAGGTGTGATGAAGACTTCTTGTGTAGTCAGTACCAACAATGAGCAAGTAAAGTTCAATAAAGTGATCATGGAGCAACTTGCTCAACTTCGCACAAGTATAGACTTGGTCTTAAAGCAAAACCAAGCATGTGTCCAAGCTGTCACTCACAAACCTCCTAAGTCTCCCATATATGAATATCCATTCTTGGATGAAGATGCTTGTTTCGTGAGTAACCAAGCGGCAAGTTTCTAGAATAGCCCCCAAGGGTCCAGCGTGGACTATTAAAGGAAAGCTTTCGGGAATCATGGTTAGAACTACAACTGGGATAGTGCTTATAGAGACAATCGAGGTGACTATTATGAAAGGGAGAGAGTATTGAATACGAATAGGGTAAAAGAGATGGCTTTAGAAATGGTCCTCATGTGCCACCCCAAAAAGGTGATGTCGTGCCAAGCACTTTGAGTCTTGAAGAGATGTTTGACAAGTTGTTGAAAAGAGCAGACCCTAAAGATGAGACCTTAAAGGGAATGAAATCGGACATTTCAAGTATAAATAAAAATATAGAGTCTCACTCTGTGGCAATTAAATAACTGGACTAGCAAATTAGGCATGTTTCTTCATAATTGAACCAACACCAATAGGGCAACTTACCAAACAACATAGTTCAAAATGCTAAAATTGAAGGGAATTGTATGGTAGTCATGACTCGAATTGATCCCCCTATGCCATGGGTTATGGATGGAAGCCATAAGAAAAGGGTAAATGAATAAACCCAAACAACCAATGAAATATGAAACCTCTTCAAGTCCCCCTCTGTATTTTCCTAAAAGACTTTGGAAGAGAAAAGAGGAAGGTAAGTTTGAACAATTTTGGGAGATGATTAAGAAGCTGTCAGTGGACATTCCCTGAGTTGAAGCTCTTGAGAGGATGTCGGGCTATGCTAAATGGATGAAAGTTCTAGTCAAGAAGAAGCAAAAAGCTAACCAAGGACCAATGAAATATGAAACCTCATCAAGTCCCCCTCTGTATTTTCCCAAAAGGCTTTGGAAGATAAAAGAGGAAGGTAAGTTTGAACAATTTTGCGAGATGATTAAGAAGCTGTCAGTGGACATTCCCTGAGTTGAAACTCTTGAGAGGATGTTGGGGTACGCTAAATGGATGAAAGTTCTAGTCAAGAAGAAGCAAAAAGCTAACCAACGCCTCTCACAAAATTTTCAACATTGTAGTACCATCACCACAAAGTCATTAGTGTAGAAGCGAGAAGATCACAGTGCATTCGCCATAACATGTATTGTTAGGAAACTTGCATTTGACAAAGCACTATATGATTAGGGAACCAACATTTACCTAACCTCTCTTACCATATTCAGAAAGCTTGGCTTGGGAACTCTTGTCCCCATAAACATGCAGTTTCTCATGGCAGACAGAATAATCAAAAAGTATGTTGGGATACTTTATGATGTGTTAGTCAAGGTAGATAAATTTTTATTTCTCCTAGATTTTGTATACTTGATTGTGAGGTTGATTTTGTAGTTCCTATCATCATGGAAAGACCTTTCTTAGCCACAGGTCGAGCATTGTGAGGTAGTTGTGTTTCAAGTATTCTAACAAGATTGAAAGAGTTGTGAATTACAGGTCGTCTTAATGATTGAAATGAGAGAGGATGATAAAGTAGAGATCCCTGCTGAGTTGAGGCTGGGAGTTGAACCTTTGACAGCTATGTGTTGATGAATTTTAAGACTAAAAGTAATCCTGATTATGAGAAAATGGTAAATGCTCTTAGAGTTTCGTTTGGGCCTAGGCAATAGGCCATGTTGGAGATGGATTTGCACAATAGGGAAATGCCACCTACAAAGCCTTCTATAGAAGTCCCACTTGAATTTGAGTTAAAAGAACTACCCATACATCTGAAGTATGCATATCTGTGAGAAAACAACACATTGTCTGTCATAATTGTAGTCGATTTGAGTGAAGTCCAAATAAAGGCCCTCGTCTCTATTCTCAAGCAATTCAAAAGGGCCATTGGGTGGACAATTGTAGACATTATTGGCATACCCCATGGGATATGCACTCATAAGATTCAACTGGTCAAGGATTACAAACCTAGTATCAAACATCAGAGATGGTTGGACCCCCCAATGCAAGAAGTTGTATAGAAAGAAATCATCAACTGGTTGGATGCAAGAGTACTCAACCTGATTGTCGATAGTGAATGGGTTATTCTAGTGCAGTGTATGCCAAAGAAGGGAGGTAGAAAAATTGTGCCTAATGTAAATAATGAGTTGATTCATATGCGACTAGTCATTAGATGTAGAGTGTGTATGGATTACAAAAATCTCAGTGCTTCCATTGAGAAAGACCATTTTCCTATGCCCTTTATTGATCGAATGCTTGACAGACTGGCAAAGAAGAGATGGAATTATTTCGTTGAAAGATATTCTGGGTATAATCAAATTGTTATTGCACTCGAGGATCAAGAGAAGATTACTTTTACATGCCTATATGGTACCTTTGCATTTAAGAGAATGCTTTTTAGACTATGTAATGCTCAAGCCACATTTCAAAGATGCATGATGTCTATTTTCTCAGACATTGTTGAAAGCACTCTATAGGCATTCATGGATGATTTTATTGTAGTTGGATAGTCTTTTGAAGAATGTTTGCTACATTTGTGTGATGTGTTGTAGAGGTGTGTTGAGAGTCATTCAGTGTTGAATTTGGAGAAATGTCATTTTATGGTCAAAGAAGGCATCGTGCTTAGTCATAGAATTTTAGGCAAGGGAATCAAGGTGGATAAAGCTAAAGTAGAGGTTATCAAGATACTTCCACCACCAAACTCTGTGAAAGGTATTGGGATTTTTCTAGGACACGCAAACCCTTGTGCAAGTTGTTAGAGAAAGATGCCAAGTTTGTATTCAATGATACATGCATGCAAGCCTTCAAAGAATTGAAAAAAAAAGTTGACTTCGGCACCCATTATTATGGCTGCAAATTGGTCAAAACCACTTGAACTAATATGTGATACAAGTGGGGTTGCACCAGGTGTGGTGCTGGGGAAGCGCAGGGATAGGATTCTACATCCTATCTATTATACTAGCAAAGCATTTAATGTGGCCCAAAAAAATTATACAGTCACTGAACAAGAATTGCTGGCCTTGGTTTTTACCTTTAAAAAATTTTGTTCATATTCGTTGGGAGCTAAGGTTATAGTGCACAAAGACTGCGCAACACTCAAATATCTTATGGCTAAAAAGGATGCAAAACCGAGATAATCAGATGGGTACTCTTCTTGTGTGAATTCAATTTTGATGTGATTGACAGAAAAGGGTCAAAAAATTAGGTAGCTGATCATCTTTCTAGATTGGAAGATGAAGCTATGGTGAAATTTTATGATGGACTTGGCATCAATGATTCATTCCCCAATGGAAGAGTTTTCGCAACCTCACATGATCTTATACAATTGTCTGCAGACTATAGTAACTACTTGGTGAGTGATATAGTGCTTGATTTGAACACCCATCAATGTCACAAGTTTATGTATGATGCAGAGAAGTTCTTTTTGGATAAGCCATACATATTTCGTATCTGTGGGGATGGGATCATCCATAGACGTGTTCTAGAAATTGAGCTGATAAGTATTCTTGAAGCATGCCACTCATCATTGGTGGGTGGTCATCACAGTGCAGCTTGAACTGCTTATAAGGTGTTATAGTATGGCTACTATTGGCCATCTATACACCAATATACCCATGTTATGTTAAGTCTTGTGATAGATGCTAAAGAGAGGGGGGGTTTCGCAAAGGCACAAACTTCCTCTAAATCTAATTTTGGTGATAGAACTACTCGATGTTTGGGGCATTGATTTTATGGAACCCTTTGTTAGCTCTAATGGTAATAAGTACATTCTAGTTGCAGTTGATTATGTCTTTAAATGCATAGAGGCCATAGCCTTACCAAACAGGTAGGGAAAGAGAGTTATCGGGCTTTTATGAAGAAATATTTTTTTTTCAGGTTTGGTATGCCTCAGGCAATTATCAGTGATGGAGTTTCTCACTTTTGCAACTGATTATTCAAAGCTCTCCTTGAAAGCTATAGTGTGCAGCACCAAGTGGCAACCCCGTACAATCCCCAAATAAGTGGAAAAGTGGAAGTATCAAATAGGTAGATAAAGCAAATCTCATCCAAAAATGGTGAATGTGAATAGCACTGATTGATCAAGGAAGTTGGATTATGCCTTACGGACCTATTTCATGGCATTCAAAACTCCAATTGGAATGTCTCCATATCAATTAGTATTTGGGAAAGTGTGTCATCTACCAGTTGAACTTGAGCATAAGGCACTAAAGAAGCTAAATCTAGTCTGGATGAAGCAACTACATCTAGATTAATGGAAGTAAACAAACTTGATGAGTTTAGGCTACATATATATGAGAGCTCTGCATTGTACAAGGAAAGTATGAAAGTTCAGCATGATCACAGAATTGAAAACCACCAAGTTACTCCAGGAGACATCATTTTTCTTTATAACTCTAGGTTGAAGTAGTTATCCCAGAAACTCAGATCCAAGTGGATGGGATCTTTCACGGTGGTAGGAATTTTTAGGTATGGAGCCATCAAGTTAGAAAGTATAAATGGTAAAATCTTGAAGCTCAACAGTCAGAGGGTCAAACTATACATGGGTGATATGGAAGAAATCAAGATAGTGGAAGATTGGGACCTTGAAGTGGCAAGAGTACAAAAAAGCTTCTGTAGTGCCATGACAATAAATCAGGCGCTTCCTGGGAGGCAACCCAAAGTATTCCCCTAGTAGATCTTCTTTTTGTCTTTACTTTGAGGACAAAGTATTCTATTTTGGTGGGGTGTGGGAATTTATGGAATAGGGTAAAGTCTGAGTAACCTCAAGTCCATAACTTTCCCTATTTTTTATCCCAAGGTTTTCTTGTCGTGTTTCTTTTTTCTATTGGATGTTTAATTTAGGTTGAACAAACATGTTTAGCTAGTGTAGATAATTTATGGATATATAGTAGTTATTATATTTTGGCATACATTTATAGTTTTAAAATGCTTTTCGAATAATTGAAAGTTTGGTACGCTCAAAATTTTTGAGATTGTTGATTATTGATGCAATCATGTATTTTGATTATCTGGTGATGTTTGTTCTGATAATGTAAAGGTAAATTGAAGCTGGAAGCAAGACCTATGAGTCTATACTTAATTGTGTGCCTAATGCCATGTGTGTTGTGAGCTTATTTTGCTGCATTCATGTATATGTATAGACACAAAACTTGCCTTGTTACTCTAAAATTGGTCCGGTAATGTGGTTGATTTGGAACAGATCTTAGCCCTATGTCCTTTTAGTGAGCCCACTCTTGACTAAATGACCTACCAAATAAACAAGTGAATCTCTTGTTTCGAATTTTTGAGCCTCTCATGCACTATTTCTTTCTTGATACCTAGCTAGCTTAGCCTTGTTTTATCAAATACCTTAACATTAGGCCTAATCTGTCATCGAAAATGTGAACCTTAATGGAAGCTAAAAGCTTAAGTTGAGGGTGCTATAAATAGTGGCCTGGTTTGGGGAATAAATATTGTATACTTCACCTTTGGTTAAAAGGCTAAGTTGAGGGTGGCTGTTAATTTTGTAAAGTAATGAAAATAAGGTAGTTAGTTGGGAAAGAGATAAAGAAATGAAAAGTCATGAGCCAGGTGAGGAAAAAGAAATGAAATGTACCTTGAATTGAGAAAAATTAGCAAAAGCAAGTTCAGAAATAAGGCACAGCTAAAAAGAGAAAGAAGGCACCCAGGGGAAGCTTGAAACAGGAGAATAAGGGTAGATTTTTAGTGAAAATAGTTGGGTTATGAAGCTAAATGTGTTGGTAAACATGATTCAAGGATAGCTTTTAGTCACTAATTGCCTAAAATGCCATACCAAAGCCCCATGAGACTATGTTACAAGCCGTTGAGTCCTAACTGATCCAAAATCCACTTTGTCGCCGATCTAGAAATTGAGTATAGGGGAAAGCCTATGGTGTTAGTCATTTTGCATGAGAGTGAGAATGCTTCCATAGTCCCTGAATTCTAAATGCTTTTGAGTGAGTATGAGAGACTTCTTTTCTGTGAGGGCATTTGCACTATTTGATAAGCATACGACTATACTAGTGACTGTGGACGGTTGATGCTCCTTAGCTTATCATAGTTAGGTTGCCAGATATATCTTTATGCTTTTGTTTTGCTTAGTATCTTTGCAATATTGTTTTGAAAATGAAAGTTTATACCTGAACTAGAGTAAATGATCTATATGTCATTTGTATAATTGTTATGTGTTTCTCATTGTTTACTTAGATTGGGTCGTCGCTTGAGGACAAGCAACAATTCTAAGATGAGGGTGTTGATGTGATATTAAAATACAACATATTTGATGCCTAAAACAAAGGATATCGTGAGCTCTTAATGCGACCTTCTATGGTTTTTATGGCTTTTTTTGTTGTTATTGCATAAAAGGTAGGTTGGCATGATTTTGGAAGAAAATTGCAAATATTTTTTGAAGTACATGACATATGTGTTCACCTATGAGTCGTAGCCCAAGCTACTAGTCGTCAGGTGATCTTGTAGCAGGAAATAGAGAGCAAAAATCAAAAAATCTGCTAAGTTGAGGTTATCCCTACGAGGCCATCCTAGTTGTAGGTCTTACTACGACTCGTATAGGTGGACTCGTAGCAAGGAACAAAGAGATAAGACTTTGGACCAAAAAATTGAAGGCCTAGACTATGATAGGAGCAAGTGATTCACAGCCCAAGTAACGACTCATACCAGTGGGTCATTCAAGTTGAATCCAAATTCCAAGTACTAGGATACAAGACCCCGATTATGTCTCATAGGTCACCCTACGAGTCATACATTCGAGGCGTACCAACTGTCAACTGTCTTTTTCATGTAATTTTTAGGGTTAATTTTGTAACTACTATAAGTACTTTAAGTTAGGGTTTATTTTGAAAGATCCCAGATTTGGAACATTCAATATTACCTTCAAATATCCTCTCTAGAATATTTTAGGGTTTTAGCATAGATTTTCATGTTCTCTTGGAAAACCCAATTTTGGGGAGTGCAAATCCTACATTGTATTCATTTTCAATCTATCAAGCTTGTGGTTTGTAACTTTTGTTGTGTCACTCTTCATTGCTTTTGTTAAAATTTTCAACTATGTCTTATATTTGCATCTTTGTTGGATTTTCCTTATCCATAAAAGCTAAGACCCACAAATTGGGGTTGTGGGAGCCATGGGTAGTTGACTTGAGATGACTTATATTTATTATATTTCTATGACTGGGGTTTTGCATATATTCTCTATTTCCCTTTATTATGATTGTTGTTTGGTGGTAGCCAACACAAAACCCTTCTCATTATCACGATCCCGACCAAGGTAATGACTAGTAGGAAACAGTGAGTAAATGATAGGATTCAATTGATGTGTTCTTAAATAATCAATCAAACTTGACCAACGGGAGGTTGACTGGGACAATAGGTAATGGTTAGTTGGCACACCATAGTTGTTGACCAAGCGCAATGGTGAAATTTTGACCTTCATCTTCACAAGAGGGCTGAAAGAACTTAAGTTACCATCCTGCATGCAAAGTTGCAATTGTAGTTATATTGTATAGAGTAATCGAGTTAACGAACCATGGGGAACACAATTCCCATGTTGTCCCTAAAATTGAGTGTTTCCTCACATTGTAGTATAGTATCGATTTTACTTTTGTTCTTATCAAAAAATTCCCTCCATTAAGAGACTTTAGTTATAGATACTCTATCATGACACAAGCCTAGGGCCCAGACGTGACATGGTGCAAGGGTACCCCAACCAAGCCTCATAAAGCATTCTTATACATCTTTAGTCGCGGAAGCAATATATCAAGCATCAAAGATAAAAGAATGGGAAATTTGAGGCTAAGGGAAAAGCTTGCACACTATCTTGGTCAAAATACAAGAGTTAAACTCATATCATTGATATATAACATGTCAAACAAACACCTCTAATACATTGATAAGAGCGGGGCCGATAAAAAGTAATCGAGCTCACCCTCATATTCAAAATAAACAATAAAGATGAATGTATCAATACATAATAGAAGAAACATAGACTAGGTCCCCAAAATAGAGGACTCACCAAATAGCTTGAATAACACTGAACTAGCCATGTGGAGAAGGATGATCAACTTGGGCACTGGTTCCTCCGTGGTGACATCATGTTGGCATAAAGAATGCCTTAGTATATTTGAATATACTAAGTATATTATATGCAATGCAATAATAGATAAGCATCATTATCAAAATGCATAATATTAAGCAATAGGCATAACATACAATATGACATGAATGATCATTGCTTAATTAAAACATGCTTAAGTAACTCATGCTCAAATAGGATATCATATATGTAGAATAGAACAAGCTAGATTTCGAAAGTACAAACCCTTTGGTAGGTTAGTGATGATACCGCCCATCACTTAGGTGGTAAAGTACTAACCCTTCACTTGGTTCGTGATAATGCTGCTTCATCACTTAGGTAGAGAAGTATGAACCCTTCTCTTGGTTGATGAGTACAAACCCCCATATTGGTTGGTAATACTGATGCCCCATCAACTAGGTGGAGAAGTAAGAACCCTTCCCTCAGTAGCTAAGTACAAACCTCCATCTTGGTTATCCGGGTTCTTAGACCCCTTGGATCGGGCATGGTCTAATACAACACTTCTATATAGAGTATAACACGTACATAAGCTCCTGTTATCATCATATAGTCAATCATATCATATCTCATGATTTGGAACTTCAACTTCTCAAGAAATTACTTCTGGACATTTTATCAAACACTTAGAGGGTGTATAATTCTAGTATAAAACAATAAAACATATAGATGAATTCGTGTAAGAAAATTCATTTTAAAATCATAAATCAACACATTGCAACACCCTCAAGAAACGTACATTAAAATCCTTTCTCAAATCTTACAATAGATCAAGGGGTTATAACTCAAAACATAGCAAACAATCACAATTTCACATAACTTCAACTTAGTGTGCAATGAATTTCATAATAATCAAGATCCATTTATAAATCAATTTTAATCATGCAGTTTGAGTAAAAAGAGTCTTGGGTATGACGGTTGAAAGGAACCTATGACATAAACCCACATACCTCAGGTCTAGAGTTGTATGGAATTGAGATTGGGCAGAATCGAGGCTTGTAAATGATCTTGCAATACAATTTTGTTCTTGGGTTTCCTTGAAATTGATATTGGAGCTTGATGGAGGATATTGAGAGAATTGAGAGTGTATTTGATATGAAATAATGAGTTTGATCCTTTGGAATATTGTTTAGGTCTTTTAGGAAGGTTAAGATAGCATTGGAAGTCCAAAAAGGGCTTACAGTAATTAAAATATACGAAGACAACATAAGTGAATGAATGGAAACATTGGGAAAGTGTCATCTCATGAAGACTTGACTGGCCGACTGGCACTCCACGGGTAGTGTGCCCGTGTGAAGTGCCTTAGTGAAAAAAATAGAAGTTAGGAAACTTAGAAAAATTGACACCTCATCACATTGACGGACCACCTCACTGGCCGTTTGATGCTTCACGGTCCGTTTGATGGTCTGTTGCACCACACTTGGTTGAAAAAATGAGGCCAGGCCACCTCACACATAGGCCACACAAGCTAGCCCCCTTCAAATGGCCCGTCAAGGGTGCCCATGGCACCACCTTTAGCTATATTGTTTTCCCATGCCTAACATGCCACCTTGAAAAATCTTGTGATCCCTCTACACGGTATGTGGCAAGCTACACGGCCTGTGCCACTAGCCATGTCACCTTCCATAGACTAAAAATAGCCCTTTCAAACCCCAAGTGACCCAGATGGCCCATCCAAGGGCACACTAGCCGTCAAGCTACCCGTGTGACAACACTGTACTGGAGGTCCTCATGAAAACGATCATAACTCCTTCATCTAACTCAGAAGGAGGTGAAACCAAGTGCGTTGGAAAGCTAAATCAAAGGACTTTCATTTGACATATCGTGAGCTACCAGTTCCAAATGTGCTAAAAGTTATGCTAGTTAAAAGTTTACCTTTATACGAACCATCACCCAAAACTCAACTTTCAAGGAAGTCTTGAACTCGTTTAGGTACTAGGAGTCGACTATAAACCCATACACCCCCAACCTAACTAAATGAGGCTTCAAACATGGATATATAAGAGCATAAAGATATGAAGTATCACAATATCTGCCCCATGGGAATATTCATCCCTAAATGTCAAAGAAATGTACACAAAGAAGGTAGCCATGAAGAGTTTAACCTAGCATGGATGCAACAAATGTATCTAAACATGATTCTCAAAGTCTTATCATAAACATCAAGGCTTAAGTGGAGTAGAAAAGGTAAGATACCGTTTTTGTTTGTCCGCTTCAGCCTCCCATGTAGCACTTTCGACTTGTTGGTTCTTCTAAAGGATCGTAACGAATGTCACCTCCTTGTTCCTCAATCTCTTCACTTGCCTATCCAAAATCCAAACCGAAACCTCCTCATAAGTCAAATTATCCTCAAAAATGTCCACCACATTAAGAGGTACAATGGCATTAGGATCAGTCACACATTTTCTCAACATAGAGACATGGAACACCAGATTAACCAAATTTATTTCACTAGGCAACTTTAACTTATAAGCTACCTTGCCAAATCTCTTCATCACCTTATAAGGACCAATATATCTTGGACTCAACTTCCCTTTTTTACCAAAACAGACCACACCTTTTATTGGAGAAATATTCAAATAGACCCAACTACCCACTTTGATCTCAACGTCTCTTTTTCTCACATTGGCATAGGATTTTTCATGACTTTGGGCTGGTTGAAACCTCTCCCTTATCATCCTAACCTTCTCAAGATCCAACATAACCAGATTTGGTACCAATAAAGCTACCTCTCCAACCTCAAACCAACCCACCGGTGACCTACAACCCCTCTCATAAAGAGCCTCAAAAGGAGCCATACCGATGCTAGAGAGATAGCTATTGTTGTAGGCAAACTCAATCAAAGGAAGATGGTCATACCAACTATCCCTCAACTCCAATACATATGTTAGAAGCATATCTTCAAGGGTTTGAATGGTTCTTTTGGCTTGGCCATACATTTGGGGATGAAAGGTCGTATTAAGGTAAACTTTTGTACCAAGATGCCTTCAAAAAGATTCCAAAAGTGTGAAGTGAATTATGCCCTTCGATCTGATATGATGGATAAAAGAACCCCATGAAACCTCACTAACTCATTGATGTATAACCTTGCATACTCTTCAGCCACATATATGATCTTAACCAATAGAAAGTGAGCCGATTTAGTCATCCTATCAACGACCAACCAAATAGAATCAAAACCTCTTCTAGTCTTGGGTAAACCAGCCACAAAATCCTTATTAATCACCTCCCACTTCTAAGTGGGAATCTCTATGTCTTGGGTTAGGCCACCTGACCTTTGATGCTTGACTTTGACTTGTTGACAACTATGGTAATCAAAAACAAATTTGGCAATGTCCCTCTTCATGCCTCCATACCAATACACATCTCTCAAGTCCCCATACACTTTGGTGCAACCGAGAGGGATAGAATAAGAAGTATTATGGGCCTCATCAAGGACTTTCTCCCTCAAACCGTTAACACAAGGCACTCACAAGCTACCTTGGTACCTAAGGGCACCATTTTCCCTTTGGAAGAAAACCTCTACTTTACCCTCTTTCACCAAGGCCTTCAGTTCAAGCAAGGAGGAGTTAAGATCTTATTTTGCTCTCACCTTATCAACCAAAGAATATTTGGAACCATCAACATCAATCAGACCACTACCTACATCTTCCAACCTAACCCCCAATCTATCCAATCAATGAACCCCCTATCACCACCATCGACATGAGCTAAGCTACCCATGACACTCGACTAAAAGTATCTGCCATAACATTTGCCTTCTCGGGATAGTAATGCACACTGATCTCATAGTCCTTAAGAAGTTCTAGCTACCTTCTTTGTCTCAAGTTGAAATCTTTTTTAGTGAATATATATTGGAGGCTCTTATGATTGGTGAACACATCAACATGCACCCCATACAAATAATGACGCCAAATCTTTAATGCAAACACAACGGCGGTCAATTCAAGATCATGGGTAAGGTAGTTCTTTTCATGCAACTTGAGTTGCTAGAAGCATAGGCCATGATCTTACCATTTTGCTTTAGCACACAACACAAACCCACTCTAGAAGCATCACAGTACATAATAAATCCCTCAAGCATATCCAATAGTGACAATATAGGAGCAGATACAAGCTTATCTTTCAATGTTTGGAAATATATCTCACATTCATTAGTCCATACAAACCTAACCTTCTTTTGAGTCAATTTTGTCACAGGGGAAGCAAGGGAGGAGAACCTATTCATGAACCTTCTATAGAAACCCACAAGGCCCAAGAAACTCCTAATATCCGATGGGGTCAATAGTCTAGGACAATTCCTAATCACATCAATTTTCTTAGGATCCACTTTTATACCATCTCCCAAAACCACACAACCCAAGAATGCAACCTACTTCAACTAAAATTCACACTTTTCATATTTAGTATACAATTTCTTCTCCCTCAACCTTTGCAATACAACCCTCAAATGACCTATATGCTCCTCCCTACTATGTAAATAGATCAAAATATCATCAATGAAGACTGTAACAAAGGAGTTAGAGTAGGGTTTGATGACAGTATTCATTAGGTCCATGAAGATGGTCGGTGCATTAGTCAACCTAAATTACATCAAAACAGACTCATAATGCCCATATCTAGTTCGGAAAACCATCTTAGAAATATCACACCCCATCACCTCACTTGATGGTACCTAGACCGAAGTTCAATCTTAGAGAAAAAGCTAGCCTCTTGCAATTAGTCAAACAAGTCATCAATTCTTGGAAGAGGATATCTATTCTTTATAGTGACACTATTGAGTTAGCGATAGTAAATGCACATTCTAAGTGACCCATCGTTCTTTTTCACAAACAACACAGGGACACCCCAAGGTTATTGACTAGGTCTAACAAATCCTTTTTCCAACAAATCTTTCAATTTCTCCTTTAACTCCTTTAACTCCGCCGACGCCATACAGTAAGGGGGAATGGAGAAGGGTTGAGTATTGGGAAGGAGATCTGTACTAATATCTATTCTGGAGGGACACAGGGAAGGTCATCTAGGATGATATCAAGAAACTTGTTTACAACCAAAAACTAATCTATAGAAGGGACATTGGGCTCCACATCTTTAACCCTCACAAGATGGTGAAGACACCCCTTAGAGATCAACTTACGGGCTTTAATGTATGGAATGAATCTATCCTTGACCACCTCATCTTGACTCACCCACTCAAGGATGGGTTCATTTAGAAAGTAAAACTTGACCCTATGGGTTCTACAATAAATAGAAGCATAGTAGGCATGTAACCAAGCCATCCCAAGAATAACATCAAAATCTACCATGTCTACTTAAATAAGATTGCAAGGCATCAACCTATGCAAAATGTAAATAGGACAAACTTTGCAAACTTTCCTAGAAACGATAGAGACATCAATAGAAGTAGACACTTCATATGACTCATGCAACAACTCGGGGTCAACATAGAACTTTTTATCAACAAAAGGGGTACAAAGGAAAAAGTGGAATCCGGATTAATCAAAGCATATATATCAAAGTCAAAGATTTTCAACATACCGATAATAACATCGGGAACCTCACCAACCCCTTGACTCCCATGACTAGAATAAAACCAATTATGCTGCGGGGCACCACCTTGAGGAATATCTATACCCAATGGAACCACATTTGCACCCCGGACCTTACCACGGTTTCTTGGACAATCTATCTTCTTATGACCAAGCTCCCCATAATCAAAGCATGTGTTAGAACCCTTCAAACATGGTCCATTATGACTCTTCCCACATTTAGGACATACACCACTAGGAGCCATATCACTAACACATTGAGGCCTAGGGAGGTCATTGACAAACCCTGTAATAGTAACATGATGAGAACCTTGGCGTTTATGAAATCTAGTACCCTTTTGGAACTTACCCTCAAAATAGTCCCTCTTGGCTACATGGCCCCTTCTCTTCCTCAACTTTTTCTCCTCTATTTCTTCGCTATATATCATCAATCGAGACAAGCCCATGTTACCAATTAGCAAGGCGAACCGACATTCTTCACTCACTGAGTTGGAGACTGCCATCACAAATTTATTCATCCTAGATCTAGAATCAATCAACAAATGAGGAGCATAATTTGAAAGTTAATTAAACTTGAGGGCATACTCCCTCACACTAATATCCCTTTATTTCAAGTTCATAAACTCTACCAACTTTACTTCCCTAAGCTCAAGAGGGAAAAACTAATTAAAGAAAGCTAATTTGAACTCCTCCCAAAGTATCATATAACCATTTCCCTTCTCCCCCTTCCATTGATCATAGAAAATTTGGGCTACCCGTTGAGTTGGTATGCTGACAATTCTGCCTTTTCATTTTGCCCAACACCCATCATATTCAAGATTTTGTAGACCACATCAATGAACTCTTATAGGTCTTCATCCACCTTTGACCCATAGAAAATCAGAGGATTCATCCTCATGAAGTCTCTTACCCTAGCTCCTAGGGTAGTAATATAAGAGGCTTGGGCTATTTGATTGATTTGGGTAGCGACAACTTGGGCAAGCATGAGCTTACCATTGATAGGTTGCTCCTCGGGAGTTTGGGCTCGTCTTCCTCTAGTGTTTGGCATGATCTAGCATAGATAAGAACAAATTGGTAGGGAGAAAACTTACCAGAACTCTATAGCATGACTTAGAACATGTAGAATGGAAGCATTTTCTAAATTGTCTTATAGCCTCCTACTCATAGTCATGGCGCACTTCACAACTATGAATATGACTTTAATTGATGTGGTGTGTTTAGCTACGAGGATCTATCAACCTAGTGCTCTGATACCAATTTTGTCACAACCCAAGCCTAGGGCCTAAACGTGACATGGCGCAAAGTGAACCTGAAAGGACCCCAAGAAGCATCATAAAGCATCTTTACACATCCTTGGTCATGAAAGCTATAAATCAAGTATGAAAGGTAAAAGAATGGAAAATTGGGGCTAATAAAAGAATGCACAATATCATGGTCAAAATACGAGAGTAAAACTCAAAACATAAATACATAACATGTCCGACAATTAACTCTAATACATACATAAGAGCAGGGCCCAAGACAAAGTAACCAGGCTCACCCTCATAGTAAAAATAAATAATAAAGAAGAATATCTCAGTACATAATATAAGAAATGAAGAGTAGATCCTCGAAGTGGAGGACTCACCAACTAGATTGAATAGCACTGAACTAGCCATGTGGAGGAGGAGGATTAACTTGGGAACTGATTCTTACATGGTAATATCATGTAGGCATAGAGTATGCATTAGTATATTTGAATGTTCTAAATATGTAGGATGTAATGCATCAATATATAGGCATCATATCAAAATGCATAATATTAATTAATAGGCATAATATACAAGATGACATGAATGATCAATGCTTAAGTGAAATATGCTTAAATAACTCATGGTCATATAGGATATCATATATGTATAATAGACCAAGCTAGATCTCCAAAGTACAAATCCTTTGGTAGGTTACTAAGGATGTTTCCCTATCACTTAGGTGGTAAAGTACTAACCCTTCACTCGGTTGGTGATAATGCCACTCCATCACCTAGGTGGATAAGTACAAATGCTTCTCTTGGTTGATGAGTGCAAACCCTATCTTGATTAGTAATAATGCTGCCCCATAACCTAGGTGGTGAAGTACAAACCCTTCCCTAAGTTGATGAGTACAAAACTCGATTTCGGTAATCCAGATTCTTAGAACCACTGGATTGGGCATGGTCTAATGCAACACTTTTATAAAGATTATATCATGTATATAAGCTTATTTCATCATTATATAGTCAATCATAACATATCTCATGCTTTATACCTTCAACTCCTCAAGAACATAGATCTGGACATTTTATCAAACACTTAGAGGGTGTGTAATGCTAGAGTAAAACCATGAAATATAAAGATAAAATCATGCAAGAAAATCTATTGTAAAACCATAAATCAATACCTTGTAGTACCCTCAAGAAACATACATCAATACCTCTCCTCAAATCTTATAATATATCAAGGGTCTATATCTCAAAACATAGTAAACAATCAAAATTTCGCATAGCTTTAACTTGGTGTGCAGTAAATTTTATGATAATCAAGGCCCATTTGTAAATCAACTTTAAATCATGCAATTTGAGTAAAAGGAGGCTTGCATATCATGGGTGAAAGGAACCCATGAATGAAACCCACATACCTCTAGTCTAGAGTTGCTTGGAATTGAGATTGGGAAGAATGGAGTCATTGAAATTGATATTGGGGCTTGATGCAGGATATTGAGAGAATTGAGAGTGCATTTGAGATAAGATTAAGGAGTTTGATCCTTTGGTATATTTTTTAAATATTTTAGGAAGGTTAAGATAGCATTGGTAGTCTAAAAAGGTCATTAGAGTAATTAAAATTTATGAAGATGCCATAAGTGAATGGATGGAACAATCGAAAAAGTGTCGTCTCACTAGAGATTTGATTGGCCTTGTGGCACTCCACAGGTCTTGTAGAGTGCCCATGTGAAGTACCTTAGTGAAAAAAATTGAAGTTGGGAAACTTAGAAAAATTGAAGCCTCGTCATTTTGATGGACCACCTCACGGTCCATGTGATGCTTCACAGTGGGATGGATGAATCACCTAGCCAGGGTTGAATTTATCACGGGGGATAGCCCGAGGGGTTAAAGGAAAAGCTTAGCCAGGGCTAATCCTGATATATATTTACTACTTATTAGCTAGTTATTTATATTACATGTTGTGCATAGATTGTACAGTAAATATAAAGTAATAAAAAGAACATAAAGTACATGATCCCATAGTAAAACTAAAGGTGGTCTCTTATCCTATACCAGTGCATAGTTTCAGTTGAGCTTTTACTTCATGTATGGTATTTTCTGCCCTACATATTTAGTACATTATCTCGTACTGACATCTGTTATAGGGGACCTGCATATCATGCTACAGGTACAGGTGCTAGTAGATCTCCCACCAGGAGTATAGGATATCTAACTGTTTTTACCAAGCTCCAGGTTACTTCGGAGCTTTGTGTGTCTAGAGCTTATATTTCTATATTATATAGTTAGTCAAGGCAGGGCCTGTTTTGACCCTTATTAGATACTTTTCCTTATCTAGAGGCTTTGTATAGTATGTAAATTAAAGTGTGGTCATGTCTCATTCTTTAGACACCGTGGCCCCAACGGCCTAGCTATATGCATCTCCTTTTGGTTTGTTATCACTGTTTACTTTCTTAAAGGCATGTTGAATGTAGGAATACCTCATAATATGTGTACAAATTACATAGATACTAGTTGATTCACCTGAGCCTTACTGGCAATGGGTGCTAGTCCACCCTAATGGGACTTTGGGCGTGATAGAAGTGGTATCAGAGTAGGTCATCCTAGGGTGTGTACAAAGCCTTGTCTATGTAGAATCTTGTTTATTGATGTGTTCTGCACCACATTTATATGCAGGAGGCTATGTGGAATTTAGAAGTTGTTAATTTCTTTAAATTCTTTAGATCGTACCATAGAGCCAAGTGTAATAGGTGCATTATGTCTAACTCCTAAATTGTTTTGTATAGCAAGTATGCTAGAAACCAGGCAAAACAATGGTAAAGGGAAGGGAGTAGAAGTGGTGCTTGTTATACCTAGTTAGGTGAGACAATGAAATGAGGTTCAAGAGGAGTCTCTATCATAGACATCTCCAACTCCTCCAGCTCCTGATGAGCCCGAAAGTAGTGAAATTCCCCTAGAACCACCTATCGACGCTACCATGTAGGATTTGAGAAATTCAGTCTAACTATTGATCCATATAGTTGTTGCCCAAGGTCAAAGACAGGAAGGTCCAGTTATAGGTGCAGGTGGTGCGAATAGGGCAGCTGGCACAAGGATATTTGATTTCCTTATTTTAGACCCTCCATCCTTCACTTGTTGAGATCTTAATGAAGATCCCCAAGACTTTATTGATCAGATTTAGCGCACTTTAGATGTTATGCATATGAGTGGTATAGAATCTATCAAGTTAGCAACATATAGGTTGAAGGGTGTGGCTATATTGTGGTATGAAGCTTGGAAGCAATCTAAGGGTATAGATACACCCGCAACTACCTGGAAGGAGTTGAAAGAGACATTTCTTGACCATTACTTGCCATTACAAATCCGAGAGGCCTGTACAGATTAGTTCTTGAAACTCCACCAAGGGAATATGAGCGTGAGGGATTATAGCCTTCAATTTAATTCCCTGGCCAGGTATGCTCCTAATGTAGTTGCTACTATGGCAGATAGAGTTCATCGATATATGGATAGATTAGATACGTATCTAGTCATAGATTGTACCATTGCTTCCTTGAAAAAAGACATGGATATAGCGAGAATACAAGCTTTTGCACAAAAATTGGAGGATCAGAGGCAAAGGAGAAGAACACAAGAGTTGGAAAGGGCGCAGTCCAAGAGGGCCAAGTCTATAGGGTTGTTTATACCATCCCAAGATGAGCTTAGGCCTCGATTTTCTAATAGACCGCCTAGGCCAGTATCCTCCTACTCTGCAGCCAGTGTTCCACCATAACTTCAAGGGTCTAAAAGTAATCAGTTTAGTCAACGAGATAAGGGACAAGGTACACAGATAATAGGATGTTCAGCAGGTCAGCAAATGATCCCTACGCAGCCTTGTAAACAGTGTGGAAGAAGTCATTCAGGTATATTTCATGTTGGGACAGACTCTTGTTATTGGTATGGTGCGCCAGGGCATATAATAAGAGATTGCCTGAGGAGGCATATGGGTGATGTAGCATAGTCTACTGGGTTAGCTGTTGCATTATCATCATCAGTTCCTCCATTAGCTAGGGGCCAACAAGCATTTATGGGTCATGGTAGAGGTGTTAGAGGGAGAATCACACTTATTCTCTGGGGAGTCGGCAAAATTAAAAGCTTCACCTGATGCAGTTACAGGAATATTGTCTATCTTTACACATAATGTATATGCATTAATTGACCATGATTCTACAATATCATACATTAACCCACTAGTTGCTGGGAAACTTAAGAGAACACCCAAATTACTGAACAAACCATTTAAAGTGTCCACACCAACCGGTGAATCTATTATGGTTAGAAGGATTTATTATGACTATGTAGTAACTATTTGTAATCGTGACACATTGACTGACCTTATTGAGCTAGAAATGGTGGAATTTGATGTTATAGTGGGTATGTATTGGTTAGCTTCTTCCTATGCCTGTGGATTACCGAACTAAGAGAGTGTACTTCCACTTTCCAAATGAGGCAGATCTTGATTGGGGAGGCAATGTTGGGGTGCCAAAGAGTAAATCTATCTCTTATTTAAAGGACAAAATGATGATATCTAAGGGGTATATATGTCACTTAGTTTGAGTGACGGATATGGAGACAGAATCACCAATACTTCAATCAATTCCAGTAGTGAATAAATTTGTTGATGTGTTCCCTGAAGAACTTCCAAGCTTACCTCCAGAACGAGAAATAGATTTTGGTATGGACTTACTTCCACGCACTCAACTTATTTCTATCCCTCTACATAGAATGGCCCTGACAGAATTAAGTGAATTAAAGAACAGGTATAACACTTATTGGAAAGGGTTTTTATAAGACCTAGTGTGTCCCTTTGGGGTGCAATAGTATTATTTTTACTCAAAAAGGATGGCACCTTGAGAATGTGTATCAACTATCGACAATTGAATAGGGTGACAATTAAGAATAAGTACCCCCTCCCCAGGATTGAGGATATATTTAATCAATTATAGGGTGCCAAATGCTTTTCAAAAATTAATTTGAACAGTTACAGGCTGTGAAAGATTAGCCAAGATCAATAACACCCACAAAAGTTCAGAGCTTTCAAGGTTTGGCAAGTTATTACACGGGCTTTTTTGAATGTTTTATTCTATTTTTGAACCTCTAACAAAGTTGACACATATTGCGACCAAGATACAATGGAATGACACATGTGAAAGTAGCTTCTAGAAGCTAAAAAATAAGCTAACTTCTGCACCTATGCTAGTACTCCCAGAAGACACTAAGGGGTATGCAGTGTATTGTGATGCTTTAGGAGTTGGCTTAGGGTGTGTACTGAGACAACATGGTAGGATAATTGATTATGCATTTAGACAGCTATGACCACATGAGAAAAACTACCCAACTCATGATCTCAAGCTAGCAGCGATTGCATTTGCTCTGAAAATATGGTGCCACTATTTATATGGGGTTTATGTTAACATATATACTAACCAAAAGAGTTTACAATACATATTTAAGCAGAAAGACCTAAACTTAAGACAACAGAGATGGCTAGAGCTAATAAAGGATTATGACGTTGATATACTATACCATCCGGGGAATGCAAATGTGGTAGCCGATGCTTTGAGTCGTAAGGAAATCATGAATACTGGTGATCAAGCTATGATAAGTCAAGGAGTAGCTAAGGATCTATGTCAACTAGCCAATTTGGGAGTTCGCCTTCTTGAAACTCCAAAGGAATGGGTTATTGTACATAATGCAGCAGCGTCTTCATTAGTAATGGAGGTAAAAGAAAAATAGTTTGAGGATCCTGTTCTACGACAGCTTAAGGAAAAAGTGAGTCAGGGTACAATAAAGGGCTTTAACCTTACAAAAAATAGAATACTTTACTGCCAAAATAGATTATGTGTGCCTGATATTAATGGATTAAGAAAGAGGATAATAGAAGAAGCCCATCATTCCCGATATTCCATCCATCCAGGATCAACTAAGATGTACCATGACCTGAAGGGAATGTTTTGATGGGGAGGCATAAAGAAGGACCTTGTAGAATTTGACGCTCAATGTCCAAATTGCCAATAAGTGAAAGTAGAATACCAAAAGCTAGGAGGTTATATGCAATGTATAGAGTTTTCAACATGGAAGTAGGATATGATCAATATAGATTGTATTACTGGTTTACCTCGCTCATTTTAGAAGTTTGACTCCATATGGGTAATAGTTGATAGACTCATAAAGTCAGCACACTTCTTGCCAGTCAGGAGTGATTATATAGCTGAAGAGTATGCCAAGCTATACCTCAAAGAGATAGTCAGGCTACATGGAGTCCTAATCTCCATTATATCTGACTGTGGAGCTCAATTCATTGCAAAGTTATAGAAGTCCTGCCAAAGGAGTTTAGGACACAAGTGAATTTGAGTACAGTTTTCTACCCTCAAACAGATGGTCTAGCAGAATGCACCATTCAGACACTTGAAGATATGTTGCGAGCTTGTGCATTAGACTTTAAAGATAGTTGGGTAGACCATTTTCCACTTATTGAATTTTCCTATCATAATAGCTACGACATGAGTATCAAGATGGCACATTACGAAGCTTTGTATGGAGCAAAATGTAGGTCGCCAACTGGATGGTTTGAAGTGGGTGAAACCACCTTGCTTGGGCCAGATCTAGTACAACAAGCTATGAAAAAGGTTAAGGTAATACAATAGCGGCTAGAAATAGCCCAAAGTCATCACAAATCATATGTGGATGCTAGAAGGAGAGTACTGAAATTCTCAATAGGGGATTGGGTATTTTTAAAGGTGTCTCCAATGAAAGGGGTTATGAGATTTGGTAAGAAAAGAAAATTGAGCCCACATTACATTGGGCCATATAATATTATTAAGATGTTTGGGCATGTTGCATATGAACTAGAGCTACCCCAAGAGCTTTCAATGATTCATATAATTGTTCATGTCTCAATGCTTCGAAAATTAGGTGATCCATCCCATGCCACTCCTATTAAAGACATGCAGGTTACAGAAGATCTCACATATGAATAGATACCTATTGCTATTATAGATTGTCAAGTTAAGAAGCTAAGGAATAAAGAAATAGCTTCACTAAAAGTACTTTTAAGAAACCAGCAAGCAAAAGAAATAACATGGGAGTTTAAGGACACGATGAAAGTAAAATACCCTTGCTTATTTGAAGCTAAAGAGGAAGTTCAACATCTAGAATTGGGACACTAATAGGTACATGTGATTGAATACTTAGTGTGTTGTCAAAAGTTTGTGTAAGTAAAGATTTAAACTTGGTTAAGCTATCCAATTGTGCTAACATTCGAGGATGAATATTCCTAAGGGGGAGGATGTAAAGCCACACATCTTACAATACTAGTACTATACAAATGAAACATGATTTGGTTTGGTCAAATTAGCGCCAATTTCTTAAAGTGCTTGAATCTCCAATTAAAGGGCAATATGTATGTCTAACGCTAAAGAGGGTTTAGCGTAAATAAGTTTTAAGTCAAATTGAGGAGATTACGGACATAAACAAAGTAAGAGAATTGAGGTTCTTATAGGACTTAAGAATCTAGCCGGTGAGTCACCTACTGGCTTAGCTTAAATTTGCTAGCTAAAAGGAGATGAGGCCCAACTTTAAATTTGTCCAAGTCCGATTATGAATAAAGTTCGTGTTAACTGTTTAACTTTAGCCCATGTTTTAGCATCACAAATGGACTATATTTTCATCCTAATAATAATAGAAAGGGCCAAGTACAACAAAACGCACTTGGTGAGTTGGGCCAAAACTAACTAAGTGGAAGGAAACAAAATAGGCAGCAAAGGCCCAACTAATTTAAACCCAATAAGGCCCAAGTGAAAGGGGAAAAATGATACTTTATTTTCTTGATAAAATAAGGCTTGAAATACTAAAGTGAAGTTGTCCAAGTGCTCTTTTAAAAGTGGCTTAAAATCAGCTCACTCAAGTCATTCAACTTGAACAAAAGAAAATCAGATTTTCTTAAGGCTTTCTCTCTACAATTCTTAACTTTGTGAAGCATCCAAAAGGCGCTTTTAGGGTTCTTAAGGAGGCCCTCAACCTTGAATCTAATGTTAAGTGATTATAGTTGTGTGTTGAGTATTGTTTTCTTATGCAAAACAAGAGACTATGTTAGTTATGTCTATGCTGAAATTGTTGGACAACATGTGTTCCAAACATTGTTGTACATTTTTCTTGTTTATTTGGAAGCTTTTCTATTTATGGTTGGATTGATTATGAGGGAGGCTATTATTCGTAATGATTATTGGTTCTATAATATGTATAAAGGCTGCTGCACCATTTTTACAGTCTGCGAAAGTAAGTTCTTGTATGATATTGTAATTGTGCTCGTAATAGGAACTTGTGGGCTGATTGATTGGGGGCTATGGTCTCAAGTCCTCCACCTATTTTGAGGAATATTTTAAAACTTTTTTAGGACTTTTGTATCTATAAATGTTGTGGGAACAATTCGGTTGAAATTGGTAAAGTTTTGGAATCGTCAACATCATAATGTAGCGAAAGGAGGTAACGTTATGCCCCCTATTTGTATGTTGAGTAGAATTGTTATGTCTTGTGCTTTGTAGGCTATCGTAAGGATGTTATGTCACTACAAACAGGCTGCACATGATATGTATGTGATAATATGTATTAGAAAATATGATTAGGGGCGGAAAAGTTGAAAGAATGCGCTCGGGTTTATAATTACTCGCTTGCTGACCGCATGTTGTTTTTATGAGAGTGGGCTTCAAAGACGTATCTATTGGCTGCTAATGCTAGTTTTATCACCTACTATGTTGTAGATAAATCTTTGAAGTAAGGGAAGGTTATTTCGAGGTAATAACGAGGTCATACAATGAGGTATGTAAGGCTACTTGATTTCTTATTTTTAGGCATGAAACATAGATCTCTACTTGGCACATAAAGGCACTTACCAACTCTGACACAACTCTTTGACATGTTCATATGCTCCCGTACATAGTCACCTTTAAATCTGCATACATACTTGGATACCAAGACACACGAATTTGTTCTACTAAATAAAGTTCATGTGTTGTTCTACCTCCTATGCGTTTCATTATTTGTGTAACTTACTCCATTCATTGTTATGTTGTCTTTTACCATTATTTACACATCAAATGTTATATCTATAGTCCTATAGCTCCAATATTATGACCACCAAAAGAATTATCTCAAAGGTAATTGAAAGATAAAGTATATTACTTACAGATGGATAGTAACTCGAGGGGTGGAAGAATCACCTAGCCAGGGTCGATCCTATCACAGGGGTTAGCCCGTGAGGTTAAAGAAAAAGCTAGATAGGGTCGATCCCAATATAGATCTACCATTGATCAACTGTTCATTTGTATTACATGTTGTACACAGATTATATAGTAAAGATAAAGTAAAAAAAAGAACATAAAGTACATGGTCCCACATTACAACTAAAGGTAGTCTCTTATCCTTCACCAGTGCATAGATCTATTTGAGTTGTTACTTCATATACAGTATTTCCTTCATTACATATTCAGTAAATTATCTCATACTAACATCCCTTACGAAGGACTTGCATTTGATGC
Source organism: Solanum sejunctum (assembly GCA_025642045.1). Taxonomy (NCBI): domain Eukaryota; kingdom Viridiplantae; phylum Streptophyta; class Magnoliopsida; order Solanales; family Solanaceae; genus Solanum; species Solanum sejunctum. Next base: position 8,526 of record JAOTQJ010065205.1, on the reverse strand, counting down.
TGCAAGTACAGGTGCTAGTATTTTATTGGTTATTGGAACACTACCACTAACTAAAAAGACTTTCCATTGGTCTATGAATAGGAAGGATGAAAGCGAATCAATATGCTAATTCCTTATCCGTAAATCAACCCATCCCATAGGTTCTTTTCTCAATGAATAAAGAATGGGAGGACTTGATAGAATTTTGAAAAGCAAATGACAAGTCGAAGGAAGCAATCGTTTAAAAAAAAACTTTGGATAAAAGCTCAGAGGATTTTAGTAAATAACCAAAAAGAACACTTGGGCTAAGGGTCAAGTTAGTAATTTTGCTTACATCAACCTTGTATAGTAGATGATATCACACAAACAATCATACTCAATTCGATGGAATTGTTTGATCTTAATGGGGATCTTCTAGAATTTTTCACGTGAGGGGCTGTAATTGAAAAAGTAATTGAATCGAAGAAAAGGATTCACTCTGACATCTGTCGAAGCCAGCCTGTGGTAAGAGTTAGGCAGTGATCTTTGTGGTATCAGGGGTAGGGGCAGAGCTTTCTTAGGGAGAGAGGTGCAAGAGCTCTACCATAATTCCTCGGAACGAAAGTACTAGATATCCATCTGCTGTTACCAAGCTCCAAGTTGCTTTGGAGCTTTGTGTGTCTAGAGCTTATATTTTTGTATTGTATAGTTAGTCGTAGCGAGAACTATCCCGACCCTTATTAGATACTTTTATTTATATAGAGGCTTTGTATACTATGTAAAATAAAGTATAGTCATGTTTCATACTTTAAACACCATGGATCTAACTGCCTAGCCATATGCATCTCCTTTTTGTTTGTTATCACTATTTACTTTCTTAAAGGCATGTTCAACATAGGAATACCTCATAATATGTGTAGAAAGTGCATAGATACAGGTTGAATTCTCCCGGGCCTTACCAGCAAAGGGTGCTAGTCTTCCCTAATGGAACTTTACGCGTGACACTCTCATTCCTTTCTATGAATCAAGGAAACCGATTTCTTTAACGACACAAACTCAAGTCAAATAATTGTCAAGTAGGGGTTGATTTCACCTTTAAGGAAATACCTTTTTAAAAGTGACTACATTATTTAATAATAAGGCCATTACAAATGTCTTTCACTATTTGAATGTGACTGAACAAAAGTGATGAGGGCGAGTGGTTTGCTTGGGGGCTAGCAATAGTCTCTGAGTGCTGGCCACAGCATAGGTACCCTCTTAGGGAATGATAATTAGATGAACCAATTAATATGAGAGGTTAAGAAAAAGTGGGTGAATGGAGCTGAAAGGTAGGGCTCAACATAATGGCTCTATGCAGAGGGTTAGAATCATCAGCTTTGAGCTCCACAAGTAGTTGTATGGAGTCATTAATGAAAAGCAAAATTCTAGGAAAATTAGATGATTCTTTGTTGTGATACATCTTAACAAATAAAGGGTCAGAAGTTAAAAATGATACTAGAGTTTACAAACCATCTTGCAATGGAAATAGACTTGATAGTCAATCATGAAAGAATTTTGATCATTACCACTGTTGGAAGGTTGATAATCATGTGAACAATAGAGGTTCTTTTTCCATTGCAATCTTCCATTAAAAGCCCACAGCTTTGGGTGGTTGCATCTGTCACTTCCTTTGAACAAAAAAGGTCTAGTTTTTAGGTTTTTTATCTAATGGATTGGGTAGACTTTCATATATAGTAAGCTCCAAGATATTGGAAAAATGCTTCAAGCTAAAATGACAAAATGCCACGTCCTTTCCTAATCCAAACATTGTGTGCTTCCTTATCTTAAAAAAATATCGCCTCCTTTCCTTCTTTGGATCTTTTATGTATAGTTTTTATCTATTTTTTCTGAGATTTTTCGTATTTTCTTCCCATTAATCAATGAGCTAGTTACGTCGGGAGAGTAGCGGTGAGAGTCTTGGTTCATTCTTATTGCATACGAAATTTGTTATCTACTTATCTCTTCACGAAGCTCTGAGGCAACAACTTCCAGAGTACAATTTTATATCATCTTGTAAAATTTCTGAAGTAGTTGTTGTTAGGAATCGGTATTGTCCTTTCGTGTTTGTTAAAGATAGAATGGTACTTAATGAACAGATGGAGAGATCAATTGCATTTTAAGTGGAGATGGGAGTTGTTTGTTGCTTTTCAAAATGATAAAATTAATGAAGATAAGGGAATTTAGTACTTGTGGATGTTGCACCTGACACACAAGTTGTCCTTATTGGCGGAACTAACAAAACACAATGGAATGAATAACTGTTGTTACAGAAGTAATGTTGTTACATGCCATGCTAAATCAATATAATTCTAGTTCTTGGAAGTGCAGCACCGCACCATAAAACTGGACCGAATAGATATTGTCATTCCACTTAATTGCTTCACTTGATAGAGGCTCTAATACGAAGGTACGGAAGTTGAAATTTATCACCATTTGAGTATATTTTCTCTGTTCTTGTATGTTAAGTTCTCCAAATGTTTTACCTAAAGCAACATTGGTTAAATTGACAACTGTTACATTTCATCATCCCAAATCATGCATGTGTAAATATGTCACAGTGGATATCACATTAAATAACATTCTTCTCCTCAGAATGCAATCTTTAATCTGGATTGAGCTATTCCATATTTTTTCATCAGCGATATATCAACTTGTAGAATTTAATCCTTACATTTCTGAATTTCTTCTTCTCATCATTAAATTTTCAAAAAATCCAAATTAATTCAAGCTTTAGTCTCCACTCTTATTTTTTTATATCCCATGCGTAAAGATATAATGTTTTTTATATGTTCCTGTTAATTTGTTATCCTATTAGATTGATATTTGAATAAATAGTCATTTTTTTCTTCTTTATTTTAGTTTGTATCTAATATGTATAGATGATTATACATTACATACACAGCGCATCCAGACTAAGTATGGTTACATAAGCAAAGTTGTATTACTAAAACTCAAAAGCATCCATAAAAAATAGTAAAAGTGATAAATTTTATAAAAGCAACTTAGAAGTAGAACATAAAATATGAACATCTTAACTATCACAATCTTTGGATAAGCATAGGAGACTTGAAAATGTTCTCCAGTGACATTCTTCAGTTAGTAAAAACTTGGAATATAGCTAGTCACCTAAGATCCACCATACACTTAGACCTTTGTAAACTTCTTTTGTGCCACGACCCTTTCTCATCAACATTTCTCCATCTTTCCAAGCTGAGATTGGTATAAATCTATCACAATGAATATTTGGTTCAATACTATCCTTCAAAATGTGATGTTTAGTCTAAGATTTTGCTATTCCACACTCCTTTATCTACCATATATCTACATACTCGCACTTGGTGTCATCAGAAAAAGATAAAATTTCCTAACTCAACTAGCGTCAAATAGTAGGATGAAGTTTTAAAACCAAATGGAGATAGTAGAGACTTTACCTCTTCGATCCAGCTATTAAAGGAGTAAATTCTATTTTTTTTCCAATTCCCCCATTCTGTTATAGGAGTAAATTCTGTTAACACCCAAAGCTCTAAGATTGTAATTGAAGATTGCAAAGGAAAAAGAACCTCTCATGTCACCATGATTATAGACCTTCCAAGGGTGGTTATGATCAAAATTCTTTTATGATTGACTTTCAAATTAATTTTTCATTGTAACATTGTTTTTAAACTCTGGTATTATCTTTTAACTTCCAACCTTTATTTGTTAATTTTCCGAGAATTTTGCTTTAAGTTAAAGACTCAGTAGGTTATGTATGGAACTAAAGCAGATAATTCTCACCCCCTAAATAAAGCCATTGTGTTAGCCCTCTATTTCATCTCCTTTTGCCAAAAATTTTCTAAATATAACATGATATTTATTGATTCATCTAATGGATTCATTGATTTGTTGGATGGTTGGAAGAATAACATAGAGCATTTGGTTTACATTAGCGATCCTCTTTGGGTGAGTGTTTCGAGGTCGTACCGCCAGAATGGGAGTAAAGAATTTAGGGTGTTGCTTATGCATTCTGCTTTACTGAAGCCTCTAGTCAGTATAATGAGTTGAGGCTCGTGGACTTCCCTTAAACTTTATTACTATAGATCTCAATGCTTTATATTATCCAAAGGCTTCACTAAAGTAGAATCCATAAGCAACAACACATTGAATTCTTTTCTCCCATTTAGGAAATTTAACCTCGAAATGCTCACCAAAAAGAGGATTGCTAATGAAAATCAAGTGTTCTTCAGTGTATGTTGAATAATTAAACAAATAAATAAATCCACAATCGGAATAAATTTCTGTAATGTTTTGTTTAGAACATTTGGGGGAAGAAAGGTGAAACATAGGGCTCAACACAATGGTTCTATGTAGGGGTCAAAATCATTTGCTTTGAGTTCCACAAGTAACAATACTGAGTAATTAATCGAAAGTAAAATACTAGGAAAATTAGGTAAGTTTTGTTGTGATACATCTTAATGAATAAAGGGTTGGAAGTTAAAAGATGGTATAAGAGTTTACAAATCATCTTATAATGAAAGTGGACTTGATTGTCAATCGTGAAAGAAGTTCGATCATAGCTATGTATAGAAGACCGATGATCATGGTGACATGAGAGATTGTTCTTCCCTTGCAATCTTCCTTGGAAAGCTTAGAGCTTTGGTTATCCATGGCTATCACTTCCTTTGAACAAAAAGGTAGCTAGTTTTTAGGATTTTGGTCTTATGGAATTTCATATATGGTGTGCTCTAAAATTTTGGTCCAGCTAAAATGACTATCTTGGCAAAGTTAGATGACTTCTAGAAGATCAAACAAAGACAAGCGACTTATGCGATTAATTATCATAAATTGAGTGATGATGAAGACATTCAACTCTATAATATTATGTTTTATCGTAAGTGAAATAGTGCTTATGTAATCTCATAAATATAATAAAAATTAGACAAAAAAGAAAGAAATTTAGCATATGTCCTTATAAAGATTTATTTTTTAGTATGCTTTTGACAAAATTGAATGATCGTAAATTTTTTGTATGAATTCCAGTGAAGTTCTGCGTAAAACCGTTACAGAACTTCCTATAATAACTTATTTTCCTAAAATACACATCCATAGAATAATAATTTCTATTAGCTGCCCAATTGTTTTCTTGTTAATTGTTCGGAAATTGGAGACACCTTTTGTCAACCTTATGTTTACATAGATAATTCATCATTTTAAATATATCATACTTTTAAATTTATTTCTTTTTAGTATTTTGATAATTTCTATTATCTAAGAATCATATAATAAAAATACTGTTATTTTATTTATTACTTTTTTGAAGAGCATACCAATTCAAACATGGATTGTGGGAGTAATCTATTAATTTGTCACAATGTTGTTAAACATAAAGAGCACAAAATTTTCATCAAGATCAAAAAAAGAAAATATTTTTGATATATAAGAATTTACAACGACTAGATACTATTAAGCGATAGAATAAAATAAAGCTGATTCGATGTGAATTCAAAGAGTAAAGTATGACACTTAACGGGATTCCTATAATAGCTAACCACTATTTACCCATTGAGGCTTTCAAATTTAGACATATTCACCAAAAATAGAATTGCCAATTAAACAAAGGAATGGGTGGATGCAGGACTAATCCCGATGAGACTCGAGCTCATGTGAAAAAACAAAATCGTTAAAAAATAGTCTAAAGTTTCACCTGCACATTTTAAGATAGATAAAAGAGATTGAATAACAAACTATCATGACCCAAAATTCGAGCCTGATGGCACTCGTCTTTTCCCACCAACACAAGTCAGCCTACAACCCAACTACAACATTAAAATGTGAAATTATAATAAAAATGAAAGTTTAACTATGGATAATAAGTCAACTTAATGAAAATCCCCTAAAAACCAGTTGTCACGTACACAAACTTCTAATGTATTACAATAGATTCGAAAGAAAACACAAGTATCAAATGACATTGTCTCTAGAATAGAACAAAATCATAAATAGAAGTAAGAAGTCAGCTGGGGTGGCAAATAGCTACCTCTCACAATCTCCATAGGAACCCACGGACAAGGAAAGTAGAGAGAATCACGACAATCCGGGTTCGCAACCTACAAAATTATTGTAGCTAGAGGGGTGAGTACCAAACACATGGTACTTAGCAAGTGAAACTGACTTAAAATAAAATAATAAAGAATCAAGTAACTCCTTAACACCCAACCACATACCGCCAGACTACAAGCCTGGACTCAAAGAAAAATCCCAGCACAATATATATATATCATATGTAGAAAACTACTAGAATGTAGATATAATCATCACTTAGCATTGGGCCTCTAAGGATCACAATCTCACAACTATTTTGCAATACAAGAATTCATAATCTTCACAATTGCACCATCCGAAAATTCTATGATCAAAGCCTATAATAGTATAATTCTCATTATCCCACTTTCATGTCATAGGAGAAATTCTACAATTTATCAAGATCTCGCTAATTCATCAAGTTTCATTAAATCAATATCAAAACTAATCATGTAAAGAGATAAACAAGTCAAATGATATAATGAATAACCAATCTCAATAGCACTCCATACAATCATAACAAGCCAGAGCATTATGGGATGAAAATAAATGCCGTGAGATGTAAATAATGCAATGCAATGTCAAGTAGAATGATGCATGTTTGTCCTACGATACACATCAGATAATCATAAACATGCATCAGTCAGAACCCATGGGGGCCACACATTAACCATGTATCCGCTGGAACCATTTTCCTTCAGCAATTTTCATTTCATATCTAGCCAGAACTATTTCCCTTTGACTTTTCATTTCTTTTGTTTTTCACTAGCCGGAACTATTTTCCTTCGGCTTTACATTTTTTTCTTGGATTATCCAGCAAACACATAGTAAATACACAATAATCATATTCATGGAAATAAAATATGCAAGATGCCCATACAAATTCATATATCTCAAAATTCAAGAATGGGTAGCTCAATACCATAGAAATTGCAATATCCTCAATCTCAATACCATCACAACCTTAATAACATTCACATCTAAAAGTATCACTTCGATATCAATAACAAACAATCACTATTTCACATATAATAAATCTCTAACCTTAATTCACAAGTCAAATTCACCATAGAATAATTATCCAATTCAAAATATTTCAATCAAAGCCTATATAAATCCATCTCTACCGCCAAATACTCAATTGTATACACATTGGAGTTTACAAGGTTCAACATATTTAACAAAAGGTTAGAAATCCACTTGCCTTGTATAAAGTCTCGAATCATGTCAATTCAGAAGCTTCTTACTTTCTATGACACTACAATTCACCAAAATCTATTCAAATATAGCATTGTAATTATATAATGAATCTAATGATACTAAATTCAATTAATTCGGGTGAAAAGAGTAAAATGGTCTAAAAATTTTATTGCCAGAAAAAAAAATCGAAATCTAAAATTTTACATAAAAATGTTCCCCAAGAGATAAGAAGTTCAACGGCGAAAACCAATTCAAAAGTGGAGCTAATTTGAGGAAGAAACTGTATATTAAATTTTTTAAAATATATTAAAAGTACACCAGTAAATCTATAATTTTTACCTCAAACAAAGCAACAAAGTCAATTTCTGAAGTTCCCACGGTGTTCGCCTCAAACAAATATACAATTTAGCCTTTTGAATAACTCAAGTCCAATCAAAATTGAGAGTGGAATTGTTGGTTGATGTTTTGGGAAAGTTTGCGATCTTCTCACCTTTTTCTTGGAGAAAATTCTAAATCTTCACAATTCTTTTAAAGTGAAAGAACTTGAAAGGACATTGATTGAAAGAATTATCTTTGATTCTTGAATTCTTGACCTAGACTCTTTAGAGTTCTTGATGAAAAATCATAATTCTTGAAGAATAAGAGTCAAGAAATCCTTTCTTGGGATTCTTGAATTTATTTTCTTGACACCCTGGGTTATGATTTAAAATTCTATTAGAGCTTCATGAATGGATGAAGAAAATTGAGTCAGGTTGATTGAAATTTATGAAGAATAACTTATCTTGAGGATGAATCTTGAAAGATAATCCTAACTTAATGACTTTCTTGATCATTCTTGAGCGTTTATATTTAGGAGAGAAGGGAGAGAATTTTGATCATAAAAACTGATGTTTTATATGTTTTGGGGACCATAAATAGATCTCCAAAGGTTTTTGGACAAAGATAACCTCAAAGTATAAAGAAAAAACATCATTAACTAATCCAGTGAGGGTCCACAACGCGCTCCAATCACGGATTTTCGGACAGCTCTGGACCTCCTCACTAAAATGGTCATAATATTTTACTCCAAACTCCGATTAATGTGAAATTAGATGCGTTGGAAAGCTAATTAAAATATCTTAGGTTTGACATTTGATGGGTCATATAACTCATTATTCTTTAGGATATATGGTCATTCGAATTTGACCCTTCTATTTACTCATACGAAAACTTAGTTGCTAGAAATTCTTTGAACTTGGCTTGATGTAAAAGATCCCTTATGACTCTAAATCA
>JAOTQJ010065183.1:0-13521 GCA_025642045.1 Solanum sejunctum | reverse complement strand
ACTAGACCCAAACCTTCCTAGCCGTCGAACCAAGTGTTTCCTTGACCAACTAACGCCTCTATGTCACTTAGGGGATCTAATATACCAAGCTTGAAGCGTCAAATAACCGAAAGCTCAAAAAAACCAAATTTTTTTTCCTAATGTAGCAAGCCGAGAGGTTGCTTACCCTTGCTCCCAATATTTTTTCTAAGTGTAGAATTCCCTCTCGTAAAAGAGATAAACTCACACACATATATATAGGCACAAGTCCCCCCACATGGACCAATTAGAATTAAACACACACATGACCTCACAACAATTTAATCTTAAGGACTAAACTTAGAACAAAATTTACATTTGGTCCCAAACTTTACCAAATCGAACCAATTAAGGACTTACGATTTCTAACTAACGGGAAGAATATTTATAACTGAATATGTATCAATACATGATAGTGGTAGAGCACTCCTACTTCTAATAAAATCAATAATAGTTTATCATTTTATGTCTATTTTATAATTTTTATTAAATAGTGTTCATTTTTTAATGTATAGATGATTTATATTTAATTAGAGTGATTTGGTAAAAATTACTACGGAAGCCCATATATTTAATTAGAATGATTTGGTAAAAATTACTCCACATGCCCACAAAAGAATGTACTATTACCATTGAAGGACTGTAACAACTTTAAAATCCTTAGAAGCTCACAGACCTCAGCCTATTCCTTTTCTTATGATTCTGATGTGAAGTTTATCATACCATTCTTCTCCATCAGATAGTCACACCTTAGCCATCGAAGACATTTGTGAAGAGCTTGTGAAAATCATAGATGAGTCTTCTTTCGCGTCATATTTGGCCAAGGAGTCATCAGTAAGTGTTGGCTTCCCCAAAATAATGGACCACATTAGCGTTAAGGTCTTTCAATTTGTTTTGAATCTCATTGATCCAATGTATGTAGAAACTTCCATGATGTTTTACATACACCATTGATCATTTTACCTCCATGTTTGAGTCCATCTCTAATATGACTGGACCAATCCTGTTTTTCTTGCACTATTTGAAACCAAAAAGTGTTGCATGTGTTTCATCCAAGTTATTTGATTAAAAGATCATAGAAACTGTAAAGGCCCTTATCATTTAATTACCTTGATTGTCCCTTAAAATGCCTTCACCTCCTGCTTTTTAGTTTTAGTAATCGGCTTTCCATCAATGTTCATTTTGATCATATTCCTCCAACAAACAGAAATAGAGTTTAGTTGTGGCTTGTAGCCATCTATCAGGGAGCAACAACCTTTCCAGCTGACATCACAGGGAACAAGATCTAAATATTTTCTTATAACAATCTGGAGATTAAAGAAATCTCATGAATGACGTTGGAGAAGAAAATTCTGACTTTCCCAAACCTACAGCATATTAAAAAGGGAACTAATCTTGAATTCAAGTCCCTCATTCTTCTAGGAATCCCAATAATTCTTGTTTTTGCCTACTTTTTGACCCCATTAAAAATCAGCTAGAAACTTCTCTATTTGAGTCAAAACTCTTTTGGTAGGGTAATGGCTTTCACACTTGGATTGCCCATCCTTTTCCCAGCAGAAGTAGGTTTGAGTTTAGTGATTAAAGTTATTGCATTGCCAAGCTTTAGGAAAATTCCTCCCCCTAAGTTGTTTGCTCATCCCCCAGACCGCATTGGGGTCGCGTCCCCATCACTTGATGCTAGTGCACACTTTGCTCAGAGAATGCACAAAAAGGTAGTTGTTTAGTTATACATATTTGAATTTATTTCTACTTGTGATTTGTAAATAAATAAAGGAGTTATGGCGTAATAATGTGCTCTTTTTTGAGTACTTCCTTCAGAAATTCAAAGAAAAGTGATATTTTTTCTTCTTTTAACTTTGTTATGACGACTGTTATTTTATAATTTGAATAGAAAAAGAATTATCATTTGTCATATTTCACAAATGAAAGTCTCTGATACAAAAGAATTTCAAACATTAAAGAAAAATACTTTTAGCAAACATAGTGTTTACATTGACTCTTATTAAAGCTTTAGACTATCAAAGAACTCATCAATTAATCTTGGTGTTGATCTTATTATTTAGGCTTTCTTGTGACTCAGAGAATGGTACAAAAATTCTACCTCTAACTATTGCGTACGATGGAACAATTGCGACTTTTGATGTTTCCAGTGACAAGGTTTTTATCAATCAAATGTCATTTATCTCTAAGACTATTTCTTTCACTTATAATTGGTTACGCATAATTGAGATTTATGAATTATATGTTGTGGACGTAGGTGAAGGATATTATCAAGCTTGCAGAAAGGTCAAAAATTAGGAAAGTATTTCCGTCAAAAACACAATTGTCAACATCAAGTGGAGGTTAAATATTTTTCTTTTCCTTCTCCTTTGAAAATAATATTTAATTAATGTTTTGTTCATCTTTTAATTATCTTAGTAATTAATGTGTTAATTTTTATTGCACGTAGATCTATCATTAACAAGGAGAAACTCCACAGATTGATTTGTGGAGATGTGAAAAGAAAGGTATTCTTTTCAAATTAATCAAATGGATATCCAAACATGACTTCATACTTTCTAATATCCAGTTCTAAATTTGTTTGATCAAATATAACTTTATTTTATGTTGGAGTGCCTATTTACCCTTTTAAATTTAATTTTACATAAGCTTTATTTTAGAAAATAAAAAAGGTCGTTATTTTACTCCAAATTATTCTGAATTTCAATAAATAATCGAATAGTTTAATCAATTAACCTAAATATAAATCCCTCAGAGATTAGCTTTCTGGCCCTAAGAAAATAAACTTACCTTTAGGTGCTACAGAATTTCCCTTCTACTCGAGGACTGGTTCATTCAAGAAATAGAATTTAACAATTCGGGTCCTGTGATCAATGGAGGCATAGCATACATGAAGTCAATCTATGCCAAAGATCACATCAAAGTCGATCATCTTCATCTCTCAAATCAGCAAGGGTATCCCTATGATAGACGAATACTACCCAATCTCTGTAAACACTCTCAGCTAAAATAGACTCGCCAACAGGAGTGAAAATAGAAAAAGGTTACATTTAAGCAAATACTCAGAAAGAATCATAAGTCTACCAGATACATATGTGTCACAAACGACAAATTTGCACCCAAATCAAGTAAATCATAACAGTCAAAAGCAAAGACTTAAAGCATACCCATCACAACATCGGGTGTTGCCTCTTCGTTCTATTGATTTCCCATTACATATAAATAGTTTATTCCACCGTTTATCCCTAGTGCAGCACCTCTCTACTTTGGCTAGTGGTGTTATAGTAGAAGATTGGGCCTAATTTCCCTACATCGTACATTCTTTCTAGAAGTGACCCGTCTGGCCACACTTATAGCATTCATTCCCTCCCTCTCTACACTCTCCTAAATGCATGTTGCCACATATTCGACAAGATGGGTTACCCTTTGAACCAAGGGTCATACTAGCCTATGACTGAGAACCTTGTGTTCTAAAGCTTTGCTGACTTTGGGGATTCTAATCATACCTGTTACTCGAAGCTAATGCAATTATTGAGGATGGTGCATAGCTATTAGATTTCTTATAAAAGTAGGACTTGTCTCCCTTTCTCTGCTTAGGCTGGGTAGGCTTAGGTCCTACTGACTTGGTCTTCTTGCTCAGATACTCTTCTTTAACCCATTTCTTGTTCTCCTCAAGTTATTGGGCATAAAATGTGAGTCCATAGATGTTAATCCCTGGGATCAACAGAGTTTCTTTGCATTCCTTCTTCATATGTTTACCTAAACCAGATATGAAATTCCTCATTCTTTCTCTCATATCATTGACCATCCTCTAGAGTATACCAAGATAGTTGGATGAACTTGAGGTTGTATTCCTTGATAGTCAACCCTTTTTACATAATTCAAACTCACAAACTCTTTAATCTTTGCCTCCCTCAACTCTTGGGGAAAGAAGTGATCAACGAAGACATTCTCAAATTCTCTCCACTCGGTAGGCTCAGCATTTCACCTTTATCCTATTCCCATTGGTTGTACCAGACGTTCGCCACATCTTTAAGATAATAGGAGGCAAGTTCAACTCCTTCAATCTAAGTCACATGCATGGCTTTCAGGACTTTCCACATCTCATTAGTGAAGTTCTAGGGGTCTTCCTCAACCTTAGACCCAGTTAAAGCTGATGGGTTTATTCTCAGAAAATCTTTAAGCTTAGTTGCAGCAGTAAGCTCCTGGAAGCTAGAAGTAGAAGCCTGTGAAGTTTGTTTACTACTCTGGGAGACCACAAGCTAGGCGACCATAATAATGACTCCCTTAAACACAACATCTGAAGTAGGTGCTGGTAGAGCAGTAGGCGTTTGATGAACTTTAGTGGCTCTAACAAGTCGACCCCTGTCCTCTAGTTCCCATCTGGTTAGGCACTTCTATCGAGTGATTCCCAATGTTAGAAGCTGAGACATCCCTTTGGGTGGTAGTATGCTTTGGAGGCATGATCTGCAAATGCATAATGTATGAATTAGATAGATACTTTAGTAGAGTTAGACTCTATAGCATGAACTCCAAATATCAAAGAAGTATAACTATTTATAATGTCCTACAGTCGCCTGCTTATAAAGTGTGGTGCACAACACACCCATAAATAAGACTCTACTAGACACAGCTTCATAGACTAGATAGGACTCTTGAACTCAGTTCTCAGAACCAAGTTTATCATGCACCAATAGGGTACCCTTGGTGTAGTCGACACTTGATGACTCATTGTTGATTCCCTAAGAGAATCACCTAGCCTCATCGTCACATCATATGTAACAGAGGAGCAAATACTCCAACAAAAGACTACAAAGTAAACTAAATAACCCAATCTTTATAAATAGAAATTTCCAATAAATAAGAGTTGGAAAGAAATAACGATCAACATCCTCTACTCAATGTTTATGAAGCCTCTATACTCATCTAGAAGGTGTTAAGACAAGCCTTGGGCTACCTAAAATGAAATAATACTGATACTCTAAAGAAAGAAAAGAAAGGTGCCTCCAAATAGCAAAGAGGGCTCACTAAGTCTAGTATGTAAAATGGCTAAAGAAATAAGTAAGGCTCATACACAAGGAAATTAACTTATCTCGACAATTATCTCAATAATCCATAACTCAACTCAATGAACATGCTAATTTAAATATAAAATCATGCTTTGAAAGTAGACTCAGTGTTATGCAACTCGTTTTTAAAAATATCTCATAACATATCATGTGTCGCTTGATTGTTTCTCTTAATCGACATCTAATCCCACCACCTTTAGTTTGGTGATGCATAACAAAGGCGACGTTGTTGCCACTCCCATCCAATACTTTCTAAGGTAAAGGATGATCAAAACTCTCTTGAATCCAAAATCAATGTCCATCTTTTTTTTGACATGAGTTGCCCAAATTAACAGAATAACTTTCCTACACTGGCAATGTAGTTTATGGTTAGAGTTGTTAAATACTCGTGCCCATATCGGTACTTAATACTCCCTCCCCCAAGACTAAAATATGCTCATACTAATCAACTCAATCTCATTTCTATATAATTCCTCCAATCAAACTCAACTCAATCATTTAGCAATTCAACCAATCAAGGGCATCGATCATGCATGAAATCAAGACTCTAACTCAAACTCAAACAGTCGTTTAGAGTCCAATCAATTATATCCATCACATAAGACATGTAAGATACTCAATACATATACAGACAAGTAATCATTCTCCTCACGCTCAGTCATACTCATGTTACTCAGCTCAGACATTCACAATCACGACCTCAGTTTCATTTAATGCATCAAGTTTCATAAAATAATGAAATTTATGGTTCATAAATGTCAAATATGGTTTAGTACTCTAATTTCATGTAATCAACCTGTAACTCATCAATTTGTTCATAATTATGCATGAAAACTCAACAAGTAGTCAAAGTACCTCAAAGATTAAGATTATGCGGTTTCACTGCTCAAATTTTTATACTCCTATTCAATCATGTGGATGAAAGGGCATGTCAATGAACTCAATCCAATGCTTTAGGTAGCCTTACATATCTAGGATGAAGTTTTATGATCAATTGACGAGGGTTTATGCTCCAATTGCTCGAATCCATAGCTCTTCGCCTCCTCTCCTTAGCCCTAGCTTTTGTTAAAATTGCATAGAAAGCTTACGAATGGGTTTTAAAACCCTTTTTAAATCAAAAATAACTTGTATATGTCATGGTTTAAGTTTGGGAGGGGAACAAAAATATCTGGAATGCCCCTCAAAAAATGAAAAATTTGCACTGTTGGGGAACAAGTCTGCATCGTGAATTGGTCCCTCACATTACATTTCTTTGAAAAATTTATGATAGATTTTTTAATCCAGTAGAAAATATTAGAACCATAATTAAGAGCAAATTTGTGACAAGTCCGTGATACAGACCTGTCATGCACTTTTCTGAAATTACATCTTTGCCTTGAAAAATTGTCTTTTGCTTTGGTTGCTCTAAAATTCAACCAAGATCATTTTCTCACATAATTTTTTGTACTGATCACAATTTGACCTCGAATTTGTTGAAAACTTTTGGGAAAATCTGTTACATAAGTGTTCTCTTGATGGAACGAAAAAGACATATATGGTAGAATAATCGTAACCATAGAATACGACCCTAATAGAAATGCATACATTTGTCGTATACTATGGGGATGGTGAGGAGATATATTTTACATCCTAAAAGGGCTATATATATTTTACATCCCAAAGGGGCTATAATAGATACCATTGTTTGTAGTAAAAAAGTTCCTATAAAAATGAAAAATATCTTCCCTTTGAGTATGATTTGAACTATTGATTTACGTAATTGAAAATAACTAATTAGGTTTACAATGAAACCTAGAAATCGATCACCAATTCAATTTGAGTACCTCTACAGGATAGGCCTTAACAGAAAACTGAAGAGTAATAGCAGTAAGTGATTGAGTTCTGTAGTTCCTCATATCAAATTATTGACTCTAGAGATATGGTAATATGGAGAAGACAATTATTTCAAGCACTGATAGAATCGAAAGAGCCCCTTCTTTCAAACAGAGGAGGATGGGTTATTCAAATTTAATTTGATGGTCAGAGGTGACTTGAAAGTTAAGCAGTTGGAATTTTAAAGATTCCCCAGAAAAAAATAGAGAAGTCTTCTATATGTTGCCCATAATATGTGAAAGTATCAATGTAATTTCATAGAGTTATTCGATCTGAATGTGATGATGAGAATGATGAGTTATATGTTGAATATTTGAATGTGTAGACTCTTGTGTACACTTATGCTCCTCCCGAAAGTGCTTGTTTGTGTTGAATTAAAATATTAATTGAGTCCCACTATTTGATAAATGCTAAAGGATAATAGTTCCATCAAGATTTGATAAAAAGTTGAAGGAAAATAGTTTCAGCTAGATTTGATGAAAATGCCAAAGGAAGATGGTTCTGACAAGATTTGGTCAAAAGTCAAAGGGAAATGGTTTCATCTAGATTTGATAAAAATATTGAAGGGTAACGAATACATAGTCATGTAAGACCTCCATATCTTTCATTATTATTATATCAGTGAATATATCATACAACAGACATGCATCATGATTACTTGACATTGCGTTGTATCGACTTGAACCTCATTTCATTTTATTTCGTCTCATTTCATTTTGTTAATATGGGTATTTATATGAAGTTGTGAATTGACGCTTTAATTATGCACTTGTTGAAGGTTGGATATAATTTGTTGCTTTTACTGGGTATTTGGATTATATGTATGCATATACTGTGTTCCTAGCTTTTCGGAGTGTAGGTAGTAATTTTGGAGGTTCAGATGGCATGGTTGAAGTACTTATGGTCCTTACTCTCTACTAATATGTTCTTATTGGGTACCGTGTTATTTGGTGCTCATCCTTGTTTCTACCCTTATATGTGTAGGTTGTGAATCTGATTTCAATCGATGTTTCCTTCTTACTTTGGGCCGAGCTTCTGAGTAGTTTGGGATAGCAGCTTATCTTTTTCAGTAGACTCTCATGACTTCTATTTACCTTACTATATTTTTGTTATATTTGATAATCAAAGACACCATGACTTGTAAATTTTCTTTCAATTTCAATTCTAGTAGAGGTTTATTCATGTTACACTAGTCTTAAGATGATTTTAGAACTATATTTTTTTATATATATACACATAGACTGTTACGTCCACTTCGTCTTCCATATTAATTTGCTATATCCTTGTTTAGGCTGATTTGCCCTAGTAGATAAAAGTGAGTGCCATCACACCCGATTCTAAGTCATGATAATTTGAAAGAGAGCCTTAGATTTATAGGTCTTATATATGTACAAGCTCAGTCTAATAGAGTCTCAAGAATTAGTGTGCGGACATCCGTTGCTTATCTTTAAGAGGCTATAGTGACTGTTAAGGAAAATCCTCACTTCCTGACCCCCTATTTTGCATTTTTAATCTAATCAAATTCTCTATAGCTTCACTCTATTATGTCACTTATGGTAAGGATTCGTGCTTGGTATTTTTCGCGTGTATATTTGAGATATCCTTATGTGGTTTGGTGCTAAATCTTGTTTTAAGATAGAGGTGATGGACTTGTGAGAAGGATGTGTGGTCAGCCTTGCATTTCTCTGTAACTCGAAGAGATTGGGTCAGGTTGTGGTCTAGTGATGTATTTTGAAAATAAGGTATCAAAAAATAAAAATTGATTGACGTACTTCATGAACGTCTTATCATTTTTGATTAGCCATTCAGCGGTGAAGATAGTACTTTCTTAGCCTACTAAATATCCGAAGTGATTCGACAATTTGGTAGGGTGCTATTAAGAGAATGACTATGTTATGAGTGCGAAAATTTTGATATTATAGTTGTTAGGTTTATTATAAAAAGATGGATTGCTTAGTATATATTGAGAATGATATTGTGCTAATTGAAATCAAAACTTCTACTGTGGCTTCATGGAATGGGTGTATAGCAAGAAGGGTTATAATTAATACCACTGTTATTGTTGAATCTATGTTCACTTGGCTAGAGTTATGGGTTGTGTTACTTGTACCACTTATCTAGTTTGCAAAAGGGTGCATATTGCTTGGTTGGAGGTAAAACTAGTTTGGAATTGTATTGCAGTTATTTAATAAAAAAAATGTAGGTCTTTGAATATGATCTTCTCGGTAGATTGATGTATTCTAGTAGTGAATCTAGTTATGATTACATTCTTAAAATGCTTGACAAAAGATCAGAAATTGGTACATCTAATTACAATACTGCAAATAGTACAAGTAAAGCATTACTTGTTTTTGAAAATAGTGACGTGTGCATATATATACTGGTGCAACAAATCATAAAATTTCTAATTTGGATATGTTGTTTAAAGGTTCTGTTTAAAAACTTGATGTTCCTAAGAATGTGTATCTTCCAAACGGTGATACCACTCCAGTAACTCATATTGGTACTTATGCTTTATCATCTATGAGTATAATTACAAATATTTTTCACACACCTAAAGTTTAAATATAAGATGATGTTTATAAGAAAAATCACAAAGGAACTAGATTGCTCAAGTCACCTTCTTTCCTCATTTTTGTGTATTCCAGAAGCTTTGTACCGAGAAGGTTAAGAAAGTTGGAAAGGCAAAAGGAGGTCTATATTTTTAATTACAACATTTGACTCAGAGAAGTGATAAAGTTGAAAAGGATTATGTATTTACCATTGATAAAGCACATGCAGACATCAAGAAATCCAATCTGGAGTTATAAAAATAAAGATTAGGGCATGTATCCTCGGTAGTACTGGCTAGAATGTTTGCTATGAATAAGCAAACTGCGTGTGAAGTTTCCAAGTGCTCAATTTTTCCTTATACTAAACAAACAAACTTGATTTTCCTTCTAGTAGTCTAAAGGTTCATGATTGTTTTAAATTGATACATGTTCATTTTTGGGGTCCCTATAACACATTTGTTTTATGGTAGCAAGTATTTTCGTACAATAGTTGATGATTTTCCAAGAATGATTTGGTTATTTTTGCTTAAACAAAAGTAGTTTTCCTATAGTATGTTAAGAATCAATTTAGGAAACTAGTTAAATTAAAGTGTTAAGATCTGACAAAGGTATAGAATTTATCAATTCAATGTGTGATAATTTATTATATTCAAGAAACTTGTCACTTTTTCGAAAAATACCAAGTATAAAAGATGAGTGGATGTTATGCAAGTTGAAATTCAGGCCTTGGAGAATAATAAGACTTGAGAAATAACAGATTTGCCACCAAGAAAAAAATCTACTAGTTATAGGTGAATATACAAGATAAAATACAAATCAAAAGGAGAAATAGAATGGTTCAAGGCCAAGTTGATTGCAAAAGGGTATAGTCAGCAAGAAGAGATAGATCACAAAGAGACCTTTTCACCTATTGTTAAATGATGACAACTTAGTGTCTTGGTGCTTCTAAGTTATTAGCATACGGGTGTTTTAATGCTTTTCTGCTAGGTGATTTAAATGATGAAATCTATATACAACTACCTCCAGGTTTTGTTAGTCAAGGGGAGAAGGTGTGTAGACTGACAAAATCAATATATAGGCTTAAACAAGCTCCAAAACAGTGGAATCATAAGTTGGCTGAAGCTCTCTTAAACTCAAGTTCAAATAAAGTCAACATGACTATTCTTTGTTCATCAGAAAATTAGATGAAGAAATCATTATTATACTTGTGTATATTGATGATATATTAATTACTACAAGTAGCTTAAAGCTGATAGAAAATACAAAGAAAGCACCACAATAGGCCTTTCAGATGAATGATTTAGGTGAGCTAAAATACTTCCTAGGTATTGAGTTCACTAGATCAGTAGATGGTATAGTTATGTACCAAAGGAAATATGCACTTGAACTTATAACTGAAGTTGGTGTGTTAGTAACCAAACCTGCAGGAACTCCTATTGATATCAATGTCATACTACCATCAAAATAGTATAATGAACATGTGAACAAAGATCAAGAAGACTCAAAAGATCCTTTGATGGATCAGGCTATGTATCAGAAACTAATATTGTATCTTAACCTGACTAGATCATACATATCATTTAGCACTCAAACTCTAAGTCAGTTCTTACAACAACCAAACAAGTTACACATGGATGTTGCAGCAAATACAAAATATATTGAGATTAATTGTCATTTTATAAGAGAAAAACTTTAACAAGACTAGGGGTTTTGAATATTTTTGCACCTGCTAACATGAAGGGGAGTATTGTAACATGATGATGGAAAAGCTGTTAAAGGTTAGTTAAGGCATTTTGTCACTATTAAGCAGAGTAAGGCTAGGTCAGTCATTGTATATTGTTAGTTATAACAACTTGTACTTGTTATAGTTAAGTGTGTGTTAGTTACTAATAGAGATATAGTTATATATAAAACTGATTTTCTCAATGTAATATGATCTTCTTAATATCAAAAATGAGAATTCTTCTCCATTTTCACACTTTTTGCTTCTACAAACACATATACATGAAAGAATATGTAAACTAGCAAGCATTATATCGTATAATCTCATAATATCTTATTACTAAAGCGTAAAAAAAAGGCATATAACTTTATACAATAGGCATATATGTATACTCATCTCCTTGTATACATAGCCATCCTTATACATGTAATTGCAAATCGACCTCTTTTAACATACTTATCCCGACTTAGTTTACTAAGTTAAATCCATTACGTCATGTTTGGGGAACTTAGAATCAAAATTCACCTTAAAATAGAAGGAGTAAAAATTGCAACATGAATTCAATTACGGAGAACGTCATACGAAGCAAAATGATATCGATGATAATTTGATTTCTTTTTGCACTAGCATTTCATACATAATCATAATTAAGAGAAAATAAATAATTATATAATTAATTTAAGTAGAACAACTTGTAAGAACTTAAAAACATAGAATTTATGATTCATGCATCATTAGTAAAAATAATATTTTTATATCATAAAAGAATTTTAATAATATGTGATATAAAAGTAACTTCTACTGACAATGTATATTACTTAAATTCGGAATATTGCTATTTAGCCGGAGGGAATGGAACACAGTAGCAAATCTTTGTGGGGAGGCAAAATGGAAATCCATTAATAAAAAACAAACACAATGATTTGCAATCAACATTAAAATTGCATTCGAATTGCTTTGGTCCTGTATCCGAGTGTGCTAAAACCTTCATAAGTCTAGTACCTAAGAAGAAGAAAAGAAAAAATTATGCGAATAAGTAAATATGTATTAGTTAATTAGCTAACATAGTTATAATTTGAATTAATTATGGCTCGCAGTAAACATTTAGATGTAATTACAGTTTTAGTTTTGTATAAATATTTTTAAAAAATATTTAATTTCAAATGAAAATCTATTTAACTCTTGAAATTCTATAAGTACAACATAACTGGAATGGAAAGAGACGAGGCTAGAATCACTGCATTTAACAATCCAATTGACTAATTATATAGGGACTATTGTCAAAAAAATTTATACATGAAAAATTAAAAGATTCTCGAAAAATCGAGTCATATAAGATTTAGGTGTACTCAAATTAAGGACGGATCCAAAATTTTAGCAATGGATTTATCGAATTTCAATAGGGTTGGTGTGTGTATATATATATATATTTATAATTGACTTTTTAGAGTAACAAGTGACAAATGCTAATGCTAGTATGCTTATTTGGAAATTCATTTAATTCTCATGGATAGAAATTAAAAAATTCTTAAGTACTCCTTTCATTTGACATTCTTAATAGAACTTTTATTAGGAGTATATCTTACTAAATTAGTTTTATTAATGATATTTAGAAAAATTCTAAATTTTGACTATTATTATTTAATAGGTATTTAATTCTAAGATAATACAAAAAAAAAAGTAATACAATTTTTTATTTATTAGAATGGGCAACTAAAAAAAAAATATGTTTATTCAAAGAACCAAATAATATAAAATGAATGATACAGTAAGTTCCATTATCAAATGTTAATGCGGTTTAATTTGGTTGAATAATAGTTGTGTACTTAGGACTCATTTTATTTGGATATAAATTATGATGAGATAAATTATGTTAGAATAAGTTATATTAAGGTTATTTCTTGTTTAGTGTTTGGTATGTTGGATAAATTTTAAGAATATTATGCTTATTTACAAAAATATCCTTCACTATATTAGTTTTTAATGTATTTTATTTTGCTA
The DNA here is from genome assembly GCA_025642045.1 of Solanum sejunctum. Lineage (NCBI taxonomy): Eukaryota > Viridiplantae > Streptophyta > Magnoliopsida > Solanales > Solanaceae > Solanum > Solanum sejunctum. The sequence goes on along the minus strand of JAOTQJ010065183.1, from coordinate 286 downwards.
ACTTTAGTTATTCAATATTCATTTTTAAAATAAATCTCTCATCTGATTTAGCTTAAATATTTTTAGGTGTGCATTTCCATAATAATATCGTATGCATTTAAAATAAAACTTTTTAAAAAATTAATTTGCAAATAGAACTTGCATTTTTAAGTTTGTTAAAGTAAAAAAGGATTTATGAAAAATCAAAATATAAAAAATATAATAGTTAGCAATAAAAATTATACTATATAGTATAATTTTTTAATAGAAAAATATGAAGAAGTATTATAAAAATAAGGAGTGAAGG
>JAOTQJ010065163.1:0-13522 GCA_025642045.1 Solanum sejunctum | reverse complement strand
CATGCTTTGAAGGTATGGAGACATTATTTATATGGTGTACATGTGGATGTTTATACCGATCACAAAAGCCTCCAATATATTTTTAAGCAAAGAGAGCTGAATTTGCGACAACGAAGATGGTTAGAGTTGCTTAAGGATTATGATGTTGATAATCTCTATCACCTGGGGAAAGCTAATGTGGTGGCGGATGCACTCAGCCGTAAGTCTATAGGCAGTTTAGTTGATACGCCTTCAGAAAAGAAGCAAATAGTTCGTGATATCCAACAGCTGGCAAACCTTGGGGTTCATTTATCTGATTCTGGAAATGTTAGGGTCTCTATTCGTGATATGGCGGATTCTTCTATTGTATCATAAATTAAGCAACGGCAGTAGGAGGTATCCACCCCTCAACATAGTAAAGCGGAAGGCGATCCACCCCTTGGAAGGCGATTGAGGTATCCACCCCTCAACATAGTGGTATGGGAATGTCACCCTCTAACAAGGTGGTTGAGGTACCTACCCCTCAATATGGTAGTATGGGAATGTCACCCCCAAAAAGTGGTCCAGGTAACCACCCCTTAACATAGTGGTATGGGCATGTCACCCCTAAATAGGTGGTCGAGGTATCTACCCCTCAACATGGTAGTATGGGCATGTCACCCCCTCAACAAGGTCATTGGGCATGTCACCCCCTAACAAGGTTTGGCCAACATGCAACACTATAGATACTTTTCATGAATTCAATGCATACATCAATCCCTTAATCATCATAAAGTCACTTGACTTATAAACCACGTAGTAGTTCATCAATAACTTGAGAATCCTTGTCAAGACATTTTATCAAACACTTGGTGGGTGTGTAATGCTAGTTCAAAATCATGCAATTCAAGAGTGAAATAATATGAGAAAACTCAATGTAAATTAATGCACTAGCACATAGTAAAACCCTCATGTAAGATACCTTAAAATCTATAATCAAATCTTAAGTTTCATAGCTCAAAACATGCATAGTCTCAATAGACAAAACCAATTCATAGTATAAGCTTGAAATAGATAAACATGTATATTGAATCAACATTTCATAAAATTCCAACATAATTTATAACCAAAATCCATAATAAGAGATACCCATAGAAGATACAACTTGAAAACATGCAATTTTCATAAAAAGGAGAATTGGGCTCCACGGGCAAAAGGACCCAATGGATGAAACCAACATACCTCAAACTTGGGTTTTCTTGAGATGAGCTTGAAAAGAACTTGGGGTTTGAAGAGAATCCTTGAGTTCCAAAGTTAGGCTTGAAATCCTTGAAATTGTAGTGAGATATTTGGTTATGTCTTGGAGAGAGTTTTGAGAGGGTATTGAGTGATATAGAGTTGAAAAATGACTAAGTATAGGTGTTTTCATGCATAAGTTGGTATGGGGCTATGAGCCCAATGCCTTTAGGCCAAAATGAAAAATTAAGGCAAATCTAACACTTGTCTGCGTCTGGTCCATACATGGACCTATTGAGTCGGCTACTTTGTACTACTCCGTGCCCCTGACGCATCGCGTGTAGGGCGCAGATAGACACTGGATAAGAAAAATTAGTGAAAATTATTTTTTGCTATGAGTCCTTTAAAATCGAGGTTATACCAATTTTCCACTCAATTTTGCTCCCTGATCGAGAATATAAGTCAAATTTTTGATATCATACACACATTTTGAGATATATGAAAATTAAGATTATGGGCATTTTCAAAGCGCATTTTTGGTGTTTTTTGGGGGCATTTTAATATTTTTCCTTGACAACATTCATCCTCAAATATCAAAGAAATGTACATAAGTGAAGTATCATGAAGATTTCAGCCCCACATGAATGTAACAAATACATTTAAACATAATTTTCAAAAATCTCAAGATGAATGTCAAAAATTACCTTAAACTTGTCCACATAAACATGAATGCTTGCAAAATAACATAAAGGCTGAAACTCAAGACTGAAATCATATAGGGGACTTAAATTAGTACCTTAGGCTGGAGTAGAGTGGAAGAGATATGGGTATCGCTTTTTCATGTCTACCTCGACTTCCCATGTGGCACTTTCAATTTGTTAGTTCCTCAAAAGGATTTTGACAGAAGCTATATCTATGTTTCTCAACCTCTTCATTTGCCTATCCAAAAACTTTACCGAGACCTCCTCATAAGTCAAATTACCTTCTACAATACCCATAACATCCAAGGGAACTATAGCACTTGGTTACCTACACACTTTCTCAATATGGATACATGGAAGACCGGATGAACCATATTTCATCTCCATAGGCAACTCCAACTCATATGAAACCTTACCAATCCTTCTCAAAACTCTATAAGGACCCACAAATCTTGGGCTCGATTTCCCCTTTTATCCAAATCAAACTACACTCTTCATAGGTGAGACTTTCAAGTAAACCCAATCACCAACCTTAAACCCAAGATCTCTTCTCCTCACATCAGAGTAGGACTTTTGTCTACTTTAGGCTGTTTTTAATCTCTCCCTTATTAACCTTATCTTCTATAAGGATTCCATGACCAAATCCGGACCTAAGAAAGACATTTCACCCACTTCAAACCACCCAACCAGGAATCTACAACGCGTACCGTAAAGAGCTTCAAAAGGAGCTATACAAATGCTTGAGTGGTAGCTATTATTGTAAGCAAACTCAATGAGTGGAAGATGTTCGTCCCAACCCTTAAACTCCAAAACACAAACAGTAAGCATATCCTCAAGAGTTTGGATAGTCCTCTCGGCTTGACTATCCGTTTGAGGATGAAAGGTCATACTAAGCTTAACCTTGGTAATAAGACCTCTTTGGAAGGACCTCAAAAAGTGAGAAGTGAATTAAGCAGCACGATCCAAAATAATAGACAAGTGTACCCCATGCAAGCTAACCAACTCATATATATACAACTTGGTAAAATCCTCGACACCATAAGTAATTTTGATCGATAAGAAGTGAGCCAAATTTGTCATTCTATCAACAATAACCCAAATATAGTCAAAATATTTCCTAGTCTTAGGCAACCCAACCACAAAATCCATGTTGATCTCTTCCCACTTCTAAGAAGGAATTTCTGTATCTTGGGCTAGACCACCTAGCCTTTGATGCTCGGCCTTCACTTGTTGGCAATTGTGACACCCGGATATGAACTTGGCAATGTCTCTCTTCATACCACCTCACTAATACACTTCCCTCAAGTCTCTATACATCTTTGTTGAACTGTGGTGAATGGAACAGGATGAATTATAGGCCTACTTAAAGATCAATTCTTTCAAATCATCCATATTTAGCACACACAATCTATCTTGGTACCTAAGGGCACCATCTCCCCCTTGGGAGAAAACCTCCACTTTACCATTTCTCACTAAGGTCTTCATTTCTAGTAAAGCAGGGTAAAGCTCTTGTTTTGCCTTTACCTCTTCAATCAAAGAAGATTTAGAACCATCAACAAACACTACACCCCCATTAAAAACTTCGTCCAACCTAACCCCAATCTAGAAAACTGGTGAACCTTTCTAGCCACCTCCTTGCTACCATCATCAACATGAGCTAGACTACCCATAGACACCTACTTAGAGTATAGGGCAAAACATTAGCTTTGCCAGGGTGATGACGTACACTCATATCATAATCTTTAAGGAGCTCTAACCACCTTCTTTGTCTCAAGTTAAGATCTTTTTGGGTGAACACATATTGGAGACTCTTGTGGTCGGTAAACACATCTACATGAATCCCACACAATTATTGATGCCAAATTTTCAAATCAAATACCATGGTCGCCAATTCAAGATTAGGGGTGGGATAATTCTTCTCATGCACCTTAATTTATCTAGAGGCATATGTTATCACCTTACCACTTTCCATCAAAACACACCCCAAAACCAATCCTTGAGGCATCACAATGCAAAACAAATCCTTCCAACCCTTCTGGTAGAGATAAGAGAGGAATGGAGACAAGCTTGTCTTTCATAGTTTGGAAACTCTTCTCACATTCATAGGTCCACACGAATTTTGCCTCCTTTTGTGTCAACTTTTTCATAGGAGAAACAATAGAAGAGAAGCCATTTACAAACCTCTAACAATAATTCGCCAAACCCAAGAAACTTCTAATGTCCGATGGAGTCAAAGGTCTAGGCCAATTTCTAATCACCGTTGTCTTCTTAGGATCCACCTTAATGCCATCACTCGACATGATATGCCCTAGAAAAGTAACTTCTTTCAACCAAAACTCACATTTCCCTTATCTTGCATAAAACCTCACCTCCCTCAAGATTTGCAACACCACCCTCAAGTGATCCACATGCTCCTCCTCACTATGGGAATAAATCAAAATATCATCAATAATAACCACCACAAACAAGTCAAGGTAGCGTTTAAAGAACCTATTCATAAGATCCATATATATAGCCAATGCATTAGTCAACCCAAAGGACATAACCACAAACTCAAAGTACTCATATCTAGTCCAGAAGGTCGTCTTAGGAATGTCACACTCCCTCACTTTCACTTGGTGATACCCGAATCGAAGATCAATCTTTGAGAAGTGACTAGCCCTTTGAAGTTGATCAAAAAGATCAGCAATCCTTGGTAGAGGGTACTTATTCTTTATGGTGACCCTATTAAGTTGTCGGTAATCAATGCACATTCTAAGAGAACTATCCTTTTTCTTCACAAATAACACCGGTGTACCCTAAGATGACTTACTAGGCCTTATAAAACCCTTCTCTAACAAATCCCTCAATTGCTCCTTCAACTCCGCCGGGGCCATATGATAAGGGGGAATAGAAATGTGTTGAGTATCAGGAAGGAGGTCTATACCAAAGTCTATTTCCCTTTTAGGAGGAACACCGAAGCTCATCGAGAAAGACATCAAGAAATTCATTAAGCACCAAAACTGACTTAATAGGAAGGACTTTGGACTCAACATCCCTAACCCTCACAAGATGATAGAGAACACCTTAGAAAACAACTTTTGGGATTTAAAGAAAGAAATAAATCTACCCTTGACCACCACATCACAACTTTCCTACTCAAGGACGAGTTCATTAGGGAATTGGAATTTAAACCTAAGGGTTCTATAATCAATAGAAGCATAATATGCATGCAAACAATCCATCCCAAGAACAATAACATACCCAATAAAATCCCACAAGTGGGGTCTGGGGAGGGTAGAATGTACCTGCCTTACCACTATCCTAAGAATGACATCAAAATCCATCATATCTAATTTAACAAAATCACAAGGCAAGCTTTTATGCAAAATGAACACGGGATAATTTCTATAGACTCTTTTAGCAACAATGGACTCACCAACGGGGGTAGACACTTCATAAGATTCACACAACAATTTGGGACTAATATGAAGCTTTTTGGCAACAAAAGGAGTAATAAAAGAAAGAGTGGTACCCGGGTCTATCAATGCATACACATCGAAATCAAAAACCTTTAATATTACGGTGATGATATCGAAGACCTCATCTACCCCTTGTTTCCCTTGAAGAGCATATAATCTATTTTGCCTTGGAGCACCTCCTTATTAGCCTCCTCTCCCTTTTTGACTTGCATTTGCATCTTTGCCTTGTGGACAACCATCTCTACTTTTATTTTGAGCATGAGGACAATCAACCACCTTATGAAGTGGCCCACTTCACCACAACCAAATCAAGCATTTGAGTTTCTCATATCTAGGCCATTATGGCTCCTACCACATCTTTGGCACATAGGGTTACGTACCCCACCTCCACCACCTTGGAATATCAAATTATCATTAGCAAATCTCCTATTAGGAGCATTAGAAGACCCTTGGCTTTACAACTTATGCCCTTGAGGAAATCGATAACCCTTAGAATTTTGGAATCCACCTTCAAAACGAGCCCTCTTGGACCCTCTACTTTTTCTCTTTCTAAACTTTCCTCCCTCTAGTTGTTTGGCATATGTCATGAGGTGGGACAAATCCATATCAGCTATTAGTATAGTGGTACAACACTTCTCATTAACCAAGTCTGACACACCCGACAAAAATTTGTTCATCCTTGGCCTTGGGTCAGCAACTAATTGAGAAGCATATTTCGAGAGTTGGTTGAACTTGAGGACATACTCCCTCACACTCATGAAAAGTTTATTAAGGTTCATAAACTCTATCATTTTAGCCTCCCTTAGCTTAATAGGAAAGAACCAGTTAAGAAATGCAACTTTGAACTCCTTGCAAGGAATAACATCATCATCTCTCATCTCCGACTTCCATCGTGTAAACCAAATTTGAGCCACCCCTTTGAGTTGGTAAGCCGCCAACTCTGGATTTTCCTCTGAATTGACCCCCATAATAGATAGCTTTTTGTACACCTCATCTATGAACTCTTGGAGATCCTCATCCGTGTTGGATCCATGGAACTTATGTGGATTTATTCTAGTGAAATCCTTTACCTTAGAAGCCGGAGTGGGAGTATGAGGGGCTTGGATCTCTTGGTGAATTTGGTTGGTAATAGCACAAGCCAACATTATAATAGCATCCCAGAACTCATCTTGGGCCACTCATACATTTTGAGGAGGGGGAGGAGCCAATTACTCCTCGGGTGTACGGGCTCTCCTTAGTCTCCCTTTTGGAATCGGCATGATCTAGAAGAGAAAAGAGCATTCACTAGGGCAAAAGCCTTACACTTACATCTAAAGCATGATATAGACTATGAAGAAGTGAAACATTTTCTAAAATGCATCATAGCCTCTCATTCATAGTTGTGGCACACACCACAACCACGAATAAGACTCTAATCGATGCAGTGTCTTAGATTCTGAGGACCATTAACAACCTAGTTCTCTAGTACAAAGTTTGTCATGACCCGAGCCTAGGGCCTAAACGTGACATGATAAATGGGAACCCGAAGGGATCCTAAACAAGCCTCTTAGCATATTAATCACACATCCTTGGTTGCGAAAGCATAATAACAACAACAAGGGATATAAATAAGGGAAATGGGACTAAGGAAAGTCTTTGATAATTATAAAATACTCAAGAGTCAAGCTTATAGCATAAGTACATCAATTGTTCCAACAATACCTCTAACATAGATTGGAGCAGGGGCCAAGTCACTTTTCAGGCTCACCCTAATATTATCAAGTGTTTTGCATAAAAAGAAATCAAATAGTAAGAGTAGCATAGCTAGTGACCTCGAACTTGAGGACTCACCAAAGCTTATCTTCTTAAATGCCAAAACTAGCCACGTGAAAGATGATCGAGAGGTGCTCTGGTTCCTACATGGTAATATTATATAGGTATAGAGTATGCGTTAGTACGTTTAGATATACTAAATATATAGGATGCAATGTAATAAGACATAAGCCAATTTAGTAAAATGGATAATTATAAGCAATGGGTCAGTATAATGTCAATATGACATGTATGATCATTGCTTGAAGTAAAACATTCTTGTAAATCAAATAACTTATATAGAACATAATACATGTATAGAAAGAGACCATAATCATAGACCAAGCAACTAATACTTCGAATCCAAGGCATGTCACCCCCTTAGAAGATAATTGAGGTATCCACTCCTCAACATAGTGGTATGGGCATGTCACACCCCAACAAGTGGTCGAGGTACCTACCTCTTAACATAGTGGTATGGGCATTTCACCCCCAAACAAGGTGGTTAAGTGTCCACCCCTCAACATGGTGGTATGACATTCACCCCCCAACAAGGTGGTTGAGGTATCTACCCTTCAACATGGTAGTATGAGCATGTCACCCTCAACAAGGTGGTAAAGGCATGCTACCCCCTCAACAACGTGATTGGGCATGTCAGCCCCCAACAAGGTGTAGCCAACTTGCAACACAATAGATACTTTGCGTGAATTCAATGCATACATACAATCTCTTAATCATCATAAAGTCACTTGACTTATAAACCATGTAGTAGTTCATTAATAACTTTAGAATACTTGTCAAGATATTTTATCAAACACTTGGTGGATGTGTAATGCTAGTTCAAAATCATGGAATTTAAGAATGAACTAATTTGAAAAAACTCAATGTAAATCAACCTACCAACATATAGTAGATACCTTGAAATCCATCATCAAATCTCATAATAGATCATAGTTTCATAGCCCAAAAGATGTAGTCTCAATAGACAAAATTAATTCATTATATAATCTTGAAATAGATAAACATGCATATTAAATTAACATTTCATAAAACTCCAACATAATTTATAACCAAAATCCATAGTAAGAGACACCCATCGAAGATACAACTTGAAAACATGCAATTTTCATAAAAAGAAGAATTGGGCTCCATGGGTGAAACGACCCAATGGATGAAACCCACATACCTCAAACTTGGGTTTTCTTGAGATGATCTTGAAGAGAACTTGGGGCTCAAAGAGAATCCTTGAGTTCCAAAGTTAGGCTTGAAATCCTTGAAATTGGAGTGAGATATTTGGTTAAGTCTTGGAGGGAGTTTTGATAGGGTCTTAAGTGATATAAAGTTGAAATATGACTAAGTATAGGTGTTTTCACGCATAACTGGGCATTGGTCTATAGCCCCAATGCCCTTGGCCAAAATGAAAAATTATGGAAAATCTAACACTGGTCCGCATGAAAAATTGTGGAAAATCTAACACTGGTCCGCTTTGCGGACACATCATGCAGGCCCAGTTTGTATTGTTCTGTGTCCTTGGTGCGAGTAGACACTGGATAAGGAAAATTAGTAAAAATTATTTTTTGCTATGGGTCCTCTAAAATCCCACTCAATTTTGCCCCCTGATCAAGAATACGAAGTCAGATTTTTGATATCACGCATTAGTTTTGAGATATATGGAAATTATGGTTATGAGCATTTTCTAAGCACATTTTTAGGGCATTTCATATGGCTACTAGATTTTAACTCGATAAGCGAATACCAAGCAAGAATTCTAACTAAATGGGGGGAGAACTAAGCCAACAACTACTCCTAAAGGACAATTTGGTAAGGATTGATCAAGTAAGTAAGCAAGGATAGGGGATATGGGAATCAATTAAAACTAAATTGATCCATCACACATAGTATCAAATTAACTCTATGGGTAGGCTAGGTTGCTTGTAATCACCGTTAGCTAGGATGAAGGTGATGTTTTGCAAGAGCCAAATATGACCTCTTATGCGAGATGCTTAAAGACAAGCTTGGCTTAAGCACCTCAAAGAAAAACTCCTAAGAACTTAGTCATTGAGTCCCTTTTGAGGCACTGAACAGATTAACCCATGTCTATCATGCAACCCTCCACTTCAACTACACTCGCTGAAACAATGATTGAAGATCTAAGCAAGATTTAAGTTTGCGACCTCAAATCTAAAGTTTTACATGAAGATATGCATGACCCCATAAATCAATTCAAACAAGCAAAACAATTTGGGAGGAACCTACTTGATTTTGCAAGTAATTCTTAAACTAAGCATGAAAGCAAGAGAAATAATCAAGGCCCATATAGAAATTAATATCCAAGCTCAATTAATCTACAAATTAAGCATTCAAGAACAAGGAAAGAAAGAGTGATGGAAAGATAAATACAAATGAAACCCACACTCTTTAATCCACTCAAGAATTTATAGGAAACTTGCTTTAAGTCCTTGCCCAAAACTAAAATCTACACTAAGGTACGTTTCTTTCTTTAAGAATGTGTGAATTCTTTTCTCAGGTCTGAATGAATTAAGACAAGGGTTAGTAGTGCATGTATATTTAATTTGGAATCAAAAATGGTGAAGTTCTAGAACTGCACCGACGCTGGACACTGTAACATTCTGCGATCGCACTCAGCATTTTCCGATAACAGAGAGTTGTATTTCCTTGTACTCCACCTTTGCACCTAGGCCTAGTGCATTTGCGCTTCTCTGCATGCCACAACTCCGTGATCACGGGCCTGACTATCGGATCCGCAAAGTGTAACTGCTGCCAGGTATCATTTTGTGCAGTTTCAGCTCTTTTTGGCTCCAATTCAGCTCCAACTTCAATTCTTCTCAGCAAAGTGTTGTGTTGTCAAGATACAACACTTTGATGCCTAAAACTTAGGATTGTGTATGTTCTCAATGTGATATTTATGGTTTTTATGTGTTTTTATTCTTAGTTTTGTAGGAAAGAAGGTTGGCTTGACTTTGGGCAAAATTCCAGAGTTTTCTAGTTTTTGGTGATTCACGAGATCCTCTACGAGTTGTAGAGCATTCTACGAGTCGTAGAGCATTCTATGAGTCATAGAGCATTTTATGAGCCAATAGTTCCATTGTGTAAGGATAAAGCACAAAAATAAGGTAATGAGTTAGGAATAAGGAGCAAAAGAAGAAAAATCATATACCAAGTGCAAGAAAAATTAAAATGATGCCTTAGATATGAGCTAAAAAGTAAAATAAAGTGTAAAAACAAGGCAAAAGTTGAAAAATGAGAAGAAAACATCCGAAAAAGCTTGAATGAGGAAAAAGGGAGAAATAAGGTGAAAAGAATAGAGTTGGTAAGGTGAAAATGATGAAAAACGCAGTTTCAAGGAGGGCCTTTAGTCACTATTTTTCCAAAATGTCATACCAAAGCCCCCTGAGCCTATGTTACAAGCCTAGAAAGTCATAAAGTGATCCTAGTCCAGTTAGTTGAAGGTCTAAGTCATGAGTCTAGGGGCAAGCCTATGGTATAAGTCATCATACATGAATATGTTTTGTGAGAGTGAGTGATTTTGCACAGTCCCAAAGCTAAATATGAAATCATCATTACGTTTCAAATATGAGACTTCTTTTTATGAGGGCACTTGCATTGCATTGTTAGCATTCGACTTGTTCAATGATTGTGGGTTGTTGGTATTTCCTTGCTTGTTAGAGTTGTGTTGTCACATGCACCAGTTTACATTGATTTTCTAAATAGCTATTGATTTTGATTTGAAAAGCTAGTGTGGGTATCTAAGTTTGAATTGTATGCAATCTACGCCATTCAGTTGAGTTGTGTGTGTTACTATATTGTCTATATAGATTGAGTCATCGCTTGAGGACAAGCAATAATTTTAAGTTGAAAGTGTTGATGTGCTGTCAAAATACAACATTTTTGATGCCTAAAACTTAGGATTTTGTATGTTTTCAATCTGAAATTTATGGTTTTTATGTGTTTTTGTGCTTAGTTTTGTAGGAAAACAGGTTGGCATGATTTTTGGGCAAAATAGTAGAGTTTTCTGGGTTTTGGTGATTTACGAGACCCTCTACGAGTCGTAGCGCATTCTAAAAGTAGTAGAGGTAGTTTCGTGACAAATTTCAGTAGAGGATGATATTTGAGGTTAGCTATATGAGATCTCTATATAAGTTCTAGAGCATTCTACGAGTCGTATAGATAGGTTTCGTAAAGATTTCTAAGGAGGGATAATTTGAAGCAGTTGAATCCTACGAGTCTGAAGCATGAGTCCTAAATTTGTTTACAAGTAATAAAGATAGTTCGTAGAGGTGAAGTCCAAGATCCCAAGAGCTGATTACGAGGCCCCAATTACGAATCCTATAAGTCTCTACGAGTCATAAATAGGTTTCATGGAGTCCACCGACCAATTTTTCTATTTTATTAAGGACTTAGTTGTAATTATTATAAATAGTAATTTTAGATCATTTTTCAGGGAAAGCCAGTAGTTTCATTGTAATTAGTAGAGGTGGTAAATGAGTGGATTGAATTGGATTTGGATGGATTGAGCCAAAATAGATTGGATCACAATCCATCCATATAAAATATGGGTACATATGGATTTGGTCAAATATAGTTCGGATAAAAATGGTTCCAACCCACTTTATTTTTGAAGCCTAAAAAGATTATATCAAAGATAGATTGTTAATGTTCAATCCCTATCACCCAATCCTGCTTTCAAATAATTATTTTTGAAAAAAATATTTTTTATAAAAAATATATTTATTTTTTTTCTACTTTCATATGCCATCACCCACCTACTCCCCACTCCAACCCTACCCTCATCACCACCCTACTCACACCTCTATCACCCCTTGATTTTTAAATTAAAAAATATCAAGAAAAATTTGTCCACTCTATTCTCCCCTCACCCATCCCCTACACCCCATGCTATCACTATTTTTTAAAAAAGAAATTCATCTCCAAGACCCACCAGACCTCTTAGCTCCAAATACTTTTTTTAAAACATCAAAAAAGAAAGTTAAAATTTTCACCACCCTGCCCTCCATTTTCACCATACACCCCCCTCCCCCCCAAAAAAAAATAAAGAAAGAAAGATAAAAAAAATGTTAAATTTTTTCACCCTACCCCCACCCCATTCCCAAATTTTTTCTAAAGAAAAAACTAAAAAATCCAAAAAAAAGGTTAAATTTATACACTACCACCACCTAGGCGTGGGCATTCATTTTAGCAAATTATAATTTTATATATATATATAATTTTATTTATTGATTTAAATTATATATAGTTTTTCAATTTTTTAATAAAGGTTTGGTCCTTTGGTGTGCTGAAGTTTTGAGACCCCTACACTGAACATTGAACTAAAGAACTAAACTTTTGATAATTGAGCCGAAAAATTAAATTAGTTTGGCTTAATTTGATTTTTTGATTTTTCGATATTTATGGCCACCCCAATAAAAAAAGTTAATTTTTCTCCCCTCCCCCCATATTAAAGGTAGAATAGCACTAATCCTGAACTAGCTAATTATTCCAAAAATATTAATTTTGGGATAATTTTTTTCTAACTAGGGACTAAAACCTTTTTTACGCTCAAAACAACTTATTTAGATCGTGTTTCAAGTTTAAGAGGGGTTGGGAAAAGTCTAGATTGCCCCTTACAAAACAGAAAAAAACCTTCGTCTCGTGGAGGCCTAGATTGCGACACAGACTAGGTGTATTATCGGGGTTAGAAAAATAAAAAAATCATGCACACAACCTTTTTAGAGAAATTAAGAATTCTTAATTATGAGTTGTGAGGGGGATTATGGGTCTATATGGGTATCCATATTTTATTCATTTTGATCATATTTGTATGAACTTTTAAAATAGATAAACCATATTTAACCGTTTAGAAAATAAGTGGTCCATTAAAATAAATATGGGTAAAATGAGTTCCTTTTGCCTTATATGGATTGAAATTGCCACCCCTAGTAATTAGGGTTAGAATACAATATTTAAAGAGAAAATTGAGAGAATACACTTGTTAACTAATTTGATCTTCAAATCTTGTGATTCTCAATCAATTTTGGATTTGCTTGATTCTCAATTCAGTTGGGTAAATGTTTAGTTATGTTTTTTTTAAATTTATAATTTCTTCATCTACCCATATAATGAGTAGCTAAATTCACAACTTGGGGTTATAGAAACCATGAAGATCTAACCAAATAAACCCGGGTAATTTTGCAATTCTTGAAATGGATATTTGCATGTATTAATCAATTCTCTTCGTTTTGCATGTTCTCTAGTGCTGGCCAACATGAGAACTTCTTTATCACACCCCACCCTGGGGGTCGTGACCAGTGCCCGATAGGGGCACGCAAACACTTACCAAGCCAAAGTTCTTTATAA
>JAOTQJ010065152.1:0-13523 GCA_025642045.1 Solanum sejunctum | reverse complement strand
CAACTCTAGAATTCACAAAACCCTCTCAAAACCCTCTCCAAGACTTTATCAAATCTCTCATTCAAATTCAAGGATTTCAAGTTTAATTGTGGAATTCGACAACCCATCTTAAGTGTCAAGTTTCCATCAAGTTCATTCCAAGAGATTCCAAGTTCAAGGTATGTGGGTCTTCATCCATGGGTTCTTTCACCGATGGAGCCTAACCTTCTGTTTTATGAATATTACGTGATTTCAAATTGTATTACTCATGGGTATCTCTTACTATTAATTATAAGTGTAAATTATCTTGGTGTTTATCAATTATTGAGTGATTATGCACGAATATCTATTTTAATCTCATATCATGAGTTGATTTAAATCTATTTAAGTTATGCATAATGTGAACTATGAAAACTTTGAGCTAATGTGAATTTTGAGATGAATTTCAAGGCACCCTAAATGAGGGTTTTACTACAATGTTAGTGTGTTGATTTGAATTTATTTTACTCCTTCTTGTTATACTCTTGAGTTGCATGATTTTGAATATGTGTCATGAACCCACCATGTGTTTGATGAAATTACATGATAAGAATTCTCAAGTTATTAATGAGCTCTTACACTATGTATATATGTTTGTGGATTATGAAGCCTACTAGAAGGGGTTATGAGCTTTGTTTTATGTCTTACCCTCTAGTACTGGGTGAATGTCTACATGGAGGGTTCAAGAACTATGTTGTATGTCTCACCCTCAAGAAACATGTTACACCTAATGATTCATTATACATGTCATATTAAGCTCATATCTATTGTTTATGAATATGCATCTTGACTAGTATGCTCATAATTCTTGTTGCATTGCATCCCGTATACTTAGTACATTCCAAATACTAATGTATAGTCTATGCCTACATGATATTACCATGTTGGTATCGGAGCTCCTATCGATCCTCCTCCTCCACGTGGTTAGTTTGGTTCTTAAAGGAAGCTTTGGCGAGTCCTCAACTCCGAGGACAATATCTATTTTATTCATACTATGTTGAGACTTCTTCTTTATGTTGGATTATTGTTATCATGAGGGAGAGTCTGGGAAGTGTCTTGGCCCTTGCTCTATTCTTACATAGAGGTATTGTTGGATGCTATATTTGTATATGCTTATGAGCTTGACTATCCTTATGTTTCTATGATTATAAGAGACTTCCTTTAGTCCCGTTTTCCCTTTTTAATATTTGACTCTTGTTGTTGTTTTATTTTTCTTCTGCAACCAAGGATGTGTAGTTGATATTCTAAGAGAATTGTTTGGGTTGTCTCTGGACTTACCATTCACCATGTCACTTCTAGACCCTAGGCTTGAGTCATGACACTTTGTTTTGGATGCTCTTGAAAAATCATCTTTACACTTTAGTAGTAAGCTTCACAAGCGACATATTGATATTCATGGATTCTTTGTTGTCATTACTAGGCACAAATTTTCTCCATTTCTTGGGTTCTCTTTGTCCTTTCTTTGCGAGGATCTTGAAGAACATGCCATCTTTTCTGGCAGAAGACATGCTCAACTCTATATCATGAGAATGAGTCACTAGATCTTCAAAAGACTCAGGTTTGATCCCTTGTAAGATGTACAAAATCCCTAGTGCATCCCTTAGATACATATTTCAACTGTAGAAGCTTCACTAAGTCTGTCTTTGCAATTAAGGCTCATGTTCATCCATCAATTTATGAAGTTGATAATAGGTTTATCCTTTCTTCGGTGAGTATTTGTGAGTTCTACCCTGCTCACTATGCACCTTATTCTATAGAAGCGATTGAGAAACTCATGCTTCGGCTGCTTCCAACTGTCAAAGGAATGCAGCTCTAGATCTATGTACTAGTTAAAGGTATTTCGTTTCAAGATTGGATAATTTTTTTGACAAGATAGTCTCCATAGGTCCCAACTTTATTACATGTCTCTATAAAGTATGCAACATGCTGTTTAGGATTTCCTTTGCCTTTGAACTGCTGAAATTTAGGGGATTGATAACCGATAGGTATTTTGAGGCTGTCAATCCTTGTAGTGTAGGGCTTTGCATACATATGAGAATACCTTGTGCAGACCTTATACTTGTCTTTAATGGTCCCTTCAATGAACTCCTTTAATTGGTCAATGGGTATCATTCGTTTAGCAGAAGCTAGCAGCTCCTTGATAGTCGGTGCTTGCTTCTTAGGATTTTCAGTTTCTTGAATCTCAATACCCTTCCCAGGTGCCTGGCTAGATTCCTTATCTAGTAAGCCATCCACCTATCCATTAACTTATCAATGCGAGACTCTTGGTGTTGCACATGCCTAGTTAATCATTCAATCATCTTTACTAGATTACAAGTTGTTCCTCCATGGACAGAGTATTAGTTGTAATCATTTGCATGACTGTTGGAGGCATTGAAGTATAACATGGATTATTGTGGAAGTTGATCTTTAGAGGGTACACATTACGTGATGTATATGGAGAAGATTTGTTGGATGAGTCCTAGACTTTCTTTACGGTAGAGTTCTTGGAACCAAATACCTAAAGCACAACCAAGGTCTGCTTGATCTTCTCAGCAACATTACTTCTTCCTTCTGAAGCATTTATAGAGAACCTCACTTTTTGGGGGGTTGAAGATCCAAAATTAGGAGTTTGTGCGAACAACACTCCCTGTGTTTGTTGTCCTAGCATAGTTTCTTTTCTTCTTGTAACATCTCCAACACTTCCAAAAGTGACACCCAGGATTCCCTCTACTTTAGCATAGAACTTGGAATCAACAGCCTTGGAGGACTTTGATTAGGAAATCTTATTCGAAGCTATTTGAATGTTCTTTGATTCATGAAAAGTTGAGATGAGAGGTAGAGATTGTCCCACTAGGTGTGCCAGAATTTGTAGACGATAAAATTTGAGTTAAGGAAACAATAATCAAGAATAAGAAAATCACAACAATTTCTAGTATTTGATTTCAATATGTAAGTGTTACAATCTCTACGAATCCTCTGATTTACCTTCTCAAGTGTAAATTCAAGGGCTATTGAGCTTGATCTTTAATTTGAAGTTTTTTATTGAATTTGATTTCTGAATCTTGATTTTGATCTTGATCTTGAGCTTCTTCTTGAGTTCAAGAGCTTTTAAGCTTGTTCTTGAACTTGAATGCTTGAATGTTTGAATTCTTGAATTTATAGAGAAATTTGTGGTGTTTGATCCACGAGCTCTCTCTAGCTTTTTTCTTAGAATTATTGATGTGTATTTCTGTCACGACCTAGACCTCGAGTCTAGGAGTGACACGGCGAATGGGAACCCGAGAGTCCCTTAACAAGCCTCAAATCACTAAAATCTATATCATCGGTTCGAAAGCGCATTAAAAATTAAACACATAGTTCTAAGGGACGAAAAAGTAGGACTCACGCTATGGGGATATCTTAGGGAAAGGGATTAGCATAAATTCATATAGCATATGACACATAATGATTAAGGAGCGAGTAAGTTTGACTCACGCTACAGGGGCAATTCAGGACTTAGGATCTTCTACATTTTCATATCAAACATACATATACATATCAATCCCATAATCAATCCATGTTAGCCATAACCAAAATATAAATATAATCATAAGGTTCAAATACAACACATAACATATACATCCGATGAAAGTCTACAAGATGTCCTACAATGCCTTTAGTCATAAGATAGGACGGGGGCCAAGACATGTTTTGGGCTCACCCTCAAAGTATAAATAACATAAAAAAAAGGAATTTAAGGTCGAGGAGTAGTAGCTTGTCCTTGTAGGATAAGATTCACCATAACCAATGTCTCAAGATCCGATCTAGCCATCAAACATTGGATAAAAGTAATATCTGATCCCTATATAGTGAGATCATGTAGGCAAAAATATACATTAGCATGTTTGAATGTACTAAGTATGGGGGTGCAATGCATGTAACTTACGAAAACCTTCATTTGATATTAGATGGCAAGGGCACAATTTTTAGAAGGAGATTTATAACAAGGAATATAATATGACAAGATGCTATGAAATTTATGATGCATGAAATACAAATGATGCTCATATATATAATGGGGATATGACCTCAATCGATATAAGTAAGACCAAGCGAGCTATTACTTGAAATCCTGATGATTACCCCACATTAGTAAAGAGGTGGTCTACTTACCAAAAGTAAACCATACTTCACCTTACGGGCACCCCCATTTTGTATGACGCAACCTTCCTTATGGGCACTCCCATTTCGGAGACAACTTTCCTTACAAGCACCCCTACTTTGAAAAAGAACCTATGCTAGGCACATAGTTCAAGGAAAGAGAGAGGAATCCTCATTCCATCAATGCTAAGTCATCATCCCACAAGAATAATTACAATTTACGTAGTTATACATGCTTTCAAAAGGGGTTGCAAGTCTTACCAAAATGTTTCAATGCACAAGTGGGGCTTAAAAGCCAAACATCTTTCATAATAATCCATACTTAGGCTCAACTACCAAAACTATACTTTCATAGTCATAATGTTCATGCATAGAAATAGCCCATTCTTATACAAAATGATGCAAGCACCCAAAATGTTCAAAGAGCTAAAATCATAGACATGTATGTGATCACATTCTTATCACAGCCAATATCTTATCAAAATCGTATCATATAACAAAATTAGGCTTAAACCACTTCATGATTTCCATAATAATCCATGTACATGAATGGATATGCTATGAATAATGAGAAAATGACATGCGTAATCAAGATTCAATCAAAAGTCAATAATATAATATGAAATAAAGTGAAAACATAACTAAATCCATATTTAAAATCATAATATAATCGTCCATGCATAAACAAGCCTTAAAGGGGACATGCATACTTATAACTCCATAAGCCTAAAGCAAATCCTCATATAATAGTTTAAATCACCTTAAAATCATCAAATAAATACTATTCATGCATTAATAAAATTTTAGGAATCATAATATTAAAAATCTCGATTTACAGTATGCTAGAAATCCATGAAATTGCTTGAAAATAATTTTGGGTCTCCTTGATTGGAAGTAACCAAGGATCAAAACCCACATACCTTCACTAAGATGAAGAAAACCCCAAAGAATTTGAAGAAGAATTGAATTCCCAAGCTCATATGTTGCAGTCCCTAGAGTTCTTTTATGGAAATCTTTTGACAGTGTTTTAAAATATCAAGAGTGATTTTGAATGTTTGAAATAGGTTTTAGGGCTTTAGATGACTTTAGAATAGCATAGTAATTCCCAAAAGACCAATAGAAATAAATAAATTTATGAAAATCCTATTAATGAATCGGATAAAAATTTTACCGGAAGACACTTGACTAGAGTGTAAACAGGTCGTGTGGCATTACATGGTTGTTTACTTGTACGTGAACCCACACTTAGACAAGTTTCTGAAAATTGAAACTTGGCTCAACAGTTAGAAAAATTTGGCAATTTCACCTATACCGAGGGTATTATGGCTCGTGGGGCACTCCACGGTCTATGTAGAGTGCCCATACTCCAACGCTTGGCAAGAAAAAAATGATGGAAGGAGTGTTAGCATCTAATCTGTTTTAATGATATCATTTACAGGATACCCAAAAAGGAAAGAAGATTGTGAAGATAAAGATTCTAACCAAAATCAATCTTACATTGAAAGGCAAACAAATATACTGTAGCAACGATTAAAGGAAAAAGATTCAATACCAAATAAAGAAGGCAATACCAGACTATCACAGAAGGAAAGCAAACCAATCAAGAGATAACCATAACACGAAAGAAGGAAGGCATCCAACAAAAATAAGATTGATGGAAGATTGAAAACTGAAGAAGGAAAGGACATCACATCTAAATGGATGCATCCCTAATCAAGAATTCCCCCTTTACATCCCTGATTAGAAGAAATCCCTTGGGTCAAGCAAATCACCAACGACTAGTTTTCCATTAGAAGCCTCCTATATTAGCCCTTCTCTAGTCATAGTAGTTTTAGTACTTTTGAGAAAATAATCTAGACAGAAAACTCTACTATTATATTCTATAAAGCATTGTACTCTTGTGTGAACAATTGTAAAATAAAGAGAGAAAAAGGGTGAGGTTTTCTAGGCTAGGCTTTCTTGAGAGGAGTTGAAAAGAGATCTGATTTGCACATAAAGTGAGAGAAATATAGTTTGTAAGCACCTTTCATTTGAACCATAAAGGAATCCTACTGACCTAAGGGGACTGTACCAGGTACCACAAATTGGTGATCCGAACCAGTATACATCATTGTGTTAATTTACTTTCTGCATTGCTTTTCTGTTGCTATCTTAGTCGACTACTCCTCAAAGTTAGTCAACTATCTATTAAATTTTGAATTCACCCCCTCTTGTCTATCAATTGGTATCAGAGCAAGGTCTCACTTCATTAGTCTAACAACTTGTGAAAAAAGATCATTATGGCCAACTATCAAATTCCTAGTGCTATCTTTCAAGACGGTAACTCTTTAAATCGTCCTTCCTACTTCTGTGGACAACACAACTCTAACTAGATGAGAAGGTTCAAAATATTTGTTCAATCCACTAATTATCAAGCTTGACTAGTTATCAAAAAAGGTCCCAAAGCAATTCCTGACATATTTGTTGATAAGTCTGTAGATCTAGAATCATTTGAAATCATTAAAGATCAACATGAGGTCATACAGACAAATACTAGAGCCATCAGTCTTCTCTATTGTGTCCTGAGTGTATCCCAGTATGATAAGATATCAACCTGTGAAATAGCAAAGGAGATGTGGGATAAATTGGAAGTAACTTACAAAGGAACAAGCAAAGCCAAAGAGGGTTGTATAAATGCTCTAGTAAATGAATATATTCAAGATGGCTGCTGATGAAAATGTCAAAACCATGTTCTCCAAATTTGGCAAAATAGTAAGCTAACTGAAATCTCTGGGCATGGTGTATTCAAAATCATTACAACTCAGGAAACTGATCTGAAGCTTTCCCGAAGTGTGGGAAACAAAAGCTGTAATTTTGGAAGACAGTGATTTACAAAATATGACATATGATGAGCTACGTGAAAACCTCATGGCTTACGAATGTAATCACAT
The DNA here is from genome assembly GCA_025642045.1 of Solanum sejunctum. Lineage (NCBI taxonomy): Eukaryota > Viridiplantae > Streptophyta > Magnoliopsida > Solanales > Solanaceae > Solanum > Solanum sejunctum. The sequence goes on along the minus strand of JAOTQJ010065152.1, from coordinate 6,453 downwards.
CCAGCGATATAAAAAAGATGATAAGAATAAATTAGTCACTTTCAAAGCAGAAAATGTCACTAAAGAAGAGGAACTGGATGAAACTAACAATGGGGGAATGACGCTAATTACATGAGGAGTCAAGCAAATGTTCAGACAACGGAGAGAAAGACCACAACAGGAATCAAGGCAAAATAAGCAAAATGACGATCTATGCTATCACTATAGAAAACTTTGACATATTCATCAAATCTTCCCTAAGCTAAGAATAAAAAATCTCCACAGTGGTAGCAACTCAAAAACACTAGGTGCATGGAGTAATGAAGAAGGATCTGAGGAAGATCCAACTGAGACTGCTAACATTTGCTTCATGGCACTTGGTGAAACTAGTAAGGTAAGAACTCCTAAATTCCCTAACTATTATGACCTTCAAAACACTATTGATATGCTTACTGATGAACTTCAAAAGGTCATTGACAAATATAACAAAATTTCAAACGTGAACAAAAATTGGAAAATTCTTCTTGAAGGAAGTCAACTTGAAGTCAACTTGCTTCAAGAGGAGCTTGATAAGGTCAGAATACATTTAAAAATTTTTTGAAAACCATCAAGCCAATGTCCTTTGCATCCCTCAACATCTTTTCAAAAATCCAAACCCAAATCCAGTGTTTTCAAAAGTAACAATTCTTATAAACCTACTTGTTTCACTTATGGTGAAATTTGCCACAAATCTCTTAGCTGCAACACTCTTAAAATTGACATATGGATCTGGAGACCAAAAGTCTCTACCACTAACAATCAAGGACCCAATACAGATTGGGGACAAAAAACAAATTGATTTCCTATTAATGCAGCCACCCCAAAACAAATCTTATAAGAAGGGAATGTGGGTCATAGATAGCAAATGCTTAAGACACATGATGTGAAAGAAAGAAAATTTTAAAGTGTTAAGAAATTCTATGGAGGATATGTCAGGTTTGGTGACAATGCAAAAGGCCAAGTTACTAGAGTGGGTATAATTATAATTAGCCCATGATGTGATCTCATTGAAGTTTACCTAGTGGATGTACTAAAACACAATTTTCTGAGCATCAGTCAACTTTATGATGCAGTATTTGGTGTAAATTTCAATGCCTTGAAAAGCACTATCTTGAATTTGTCAAAGAAGTTTACCATCATTGCAGATCATGTAGAAAACATATACATGTTGAAGAATGTTGGTCTTCCTACTCTCACATGTCTAACAACCATTATAAATGACCCATGGATCTGGCATAGGAAACTTGGTCATGGAGGCATGCATAAAATTGAAAAACGGTCTAAATTAGATCTAGTCATTGGACTGTCCAAGTTGAAATTCAAAAAGGATCATCCATGTAATGCTTTCCAGTTTGGAAAATAGATAAGATCCTCATTCAAAGCCACGGACAATGTCAGAAATTCAGAATCTCTACAACTGCTGCACATGGATCTCTTTGGGCCTACTAAGATGTGTTGAACAAGTGCATGATCAGACCCATTCTCAGGAAAACGCCTTATGAACTCTAGAAAGGAAAAAAAGCCCAACGTTAGCTACTTTCACCCTTTCAGATGTAAATGTTATATCCACAACAATGGTAAGAACAATCTTGGTAAGTTTGATCCACGAAGTGACAAAGGTATTTTTCTGGGTTACTATCCTTCTATCCAAGCTTTTAGAGTCTTTAATAAATGTACCCTTAGTGTTGAAGAATATATACATTCTATTTTTTGTTGATTCTAACCCAAGGTTGCAGCTCCCTGAGGATGACTCTCCTATTCAGACTACTATACACTTTTCCTCTACTAACACTGCTTAAACAGAGGAGTCGACTCCCAATACTAAGAAGACGCCTACTCTTCCTAAAAAAATTGTAGTACCAAGAGAATGGAGACACAGTGCAAGCTACGCAAATGATTTTATCATTGGAAACTCCTCTGACAGAATGCAGACTAGGACATCCTTGAGAAAACAAGCCTCAGTTGCCTTATTCTCTTAGTTTAAATAGAAAAAGATTGATGAGGCACTCAAAGATGAATACTGGATTAAGGATGTGAAAGAAGAGCTTGAGCAATTTGATCGAAATCAAGTGTGGACTCTTGTTGAAAAAACAACAAACTGGTCAATCATTAGAACCAAATGGGTTTCTCAAAACAAGATGGATGAAAATGAAAACATTGTCGGAACAAAGATAGGTTCGTATACAAGGATACTCTCAGCAAGAAGGCATAGACTATGATGAAATTTTTGCTCTCGTGGCAAGGTTAGAGTCCATCCATATCTTACTTGCTTATGCCTTCTTTTATCATTTCAAACTTTTTCAAATGGATGTCAAAAGTGCCTTTTTAAATGGTTTTATTAAAGAAAAAATTTTCGTCAAACAACCCTCTGATTTTGGAAACCCATCTCTTCCAAATCATGTTTTTCAACTATCAATAGCTCTTTATGGACTAAAACTAGCTCCAAAGGCTTGGTTTGAGCACCTCAGCAACTTTTTGCTTGAAAATGATTTTAAAAGAGGTAATATTGACACCATGTTGTTTATTCAAACACATAACTCAACCTTGATCATTGTTCAAATTTATGTTGATGATATTATCTTTTGAAGTCCTAACGTTTCCCTGTGCGAGAATTTTGCTAAACTCATGAAGGAAGAATTCAAAATGAGCTTTATGGGTGACTCACTTTATTTCTGGGACTCCAAATCAAATAAACCAACAAAGGCATTTTTATCAGTCAAAGCAAGTATGTAAAGAAATTGATCAAACATTTTGGTCTGGAAAAAGGAAAAGCTTATGGTACTCCAATGAGTCTTTATATATGTCTTGAATCAAATCAATATGGAAAGAATGTTGATGTAAAATTATATCAAGGCATGATTGGCTCTCTATTCTATCTTATAGCAAGTTGACCCAACATTATGTTCAGTCTGTGCAAATGCTCAAGGTTCCAATCGACTCCTAAGGAGTCTCATCTGATTGCCATAAAGAGAATAATTTGTTACCTAATTGGAAAAATAAATTTGGGCTTATGGTATCCTAACACTACTTCCTTTTCTCTAATTGGATACTTAGATGTAGATTTTGTAGGTGATAAAGTTGATAGAAAAAGTACAAGCGTATCATATCAACTTCTTGGAGAATCACTTATATCTTGGAAAAGGAAAAAATAGGCCTCGGTTGCTCTATCAACAACCAAATTGGAATATATGGTCATAGGAATCTGTGGGACTCAATTACTTTAGATCATGCACTTGTCCTCTCGATCCTCTAGGTGAATACGAGGTCCATAAGTTCTGGGACACTGCATCTAAGGTAAGGTTTGAAGCCTTCAAAAATGGCCAGTGGTTCCCGTTTGCATAGTTAACCTTGAACAACTAGAGGACTCTCATTACAAGGTTAGTTAATTTTTGTAGGCCCAAAAACTCTCTCTACTCTTAAGACTCTATGGTGTGGAATACTATGAGGAGGCTGTATGGATGGTCTATGCCAACCTCCGTTGCTTTGGGAAAGGTGATGATTTGGAAACCCTCATCTTAGGGGGTACGTGTTGTTATCAATAGTCAACTCTTTAAGAACACCTTTGGATGTTATTTCTCCTATGATATTCCTTACATGAATAGAAACTAGCCTGATGACTTTGACATTTCATTGGAAGAAGCAAGGGTGTTCACCTTTGAAGAAAGCCTGATTCCTCTGAATTTAGGCCTCTCTCTCTGCTTCGAATATATATCAGCCCACATTGTCGCTATCACTCTGATTCCAAGGAAAGGGTCCCTCAACAGCATATCCTACAGAGATGTATTCATTCTATACTATCTTCTCAAAAATACAAGATTAGCTAGGCTGACTGGATCAAAGAGTATATGCTAGAGAGTGCTGAAGATTCCAACCCCACTGCTAGCCTCCCTTACGGTGTGTTCATCTCTTGTATACTGAGCGAATAACAAGTGGATCTAACCCAATTCAGGGCCACTGAGGTATCTGCCACCTATGACTCTAGGACTTTTGCCAGCATGGACTACATTCTTGTCGACAATAAGTGGCACAAAAAGGATTTTGTCAAAGTGAAGGCTTAAGCTAATAAGTTGAATAAGATATCTGCAGACTACACCACTGTGCTCACTAAGGAGGTAGATGAAATTAAGGCTTCACTCTTCTTTCTAACCACCTCTGTGTAGGACATGTAGGACATGCTGGCCAAGATCTTGAAACTCAGCAAGGAAAGGAGCACCAACTTTGGGAAATTGCAGATAGAAGTTAAGAAAATCAGGAAGGACGGTGTGTGGACCATGAACAAACTTATGAAGCAGGTCAAGTCTTTGAACTCAGGATTCTGCTTATCCAAGACTAAATTGGCCATCTCCTCCAAAACATATATTCTGCCTTCTCTAAAGACTCTGCCAAGTCCTATGACTCCTTCTGTCGCAATGTGCTTGATACCTCAAATATTTCCAGGGTCGTCACTAATCTCTTCTTCTGTTAAAGAGATTTTTTTTTATATGTAATATTAGGGTCTCTATCCCCCCAGACATCTGCTCTCTGCCCTTGAGACACTTTTTGTTGTATGCTTGCCCTAACACCTCCTTTTTAATTCTGCCAAGCGGGAGAATACTGTTGCTTTGCTACTATATGATATATTATGTTTACTATGCTTTGCCATGCCTATTGTACTGGTTGTTTAATTACTATCTGAAAAGATTTTATAGTTACTACTCAAACAATCTGCATCATATACACTCTCCTACTTGCACGATTTTGTACTGCATATATTCTATATAAGAAAATTGGTTCAAGACACAATGAGTCACCAACGACTCACATAGATAGGGGGAGATCAAAGACAAGGGTCCGACTAATTGACAGGGAAGTATTCATATAGCAGCCCTAAATGTCATAATCAAAAAGGGGGAAATTGGTGTATAAAGCCACGAAGCAATTCAGGCATTTAGCATCTAATCTGTTTTGATGATCTTCTTAGCAAGGTAACCAAAAAGGAACAAACACTGTGAAGATAAAGATTCTAGCCAAAATAAATCTTATAGTCGAAAGGGGAACAAATATACTATAGTAATGATTAAAGGAAAAAGATTTAATACCAAATAAAGATGGCGATATCAGACTATCAACAAAGGAAAGCAAATTAATCAAGGGATAACCATAACACTAAAGAAGGAAGGCATCCAACAAAAAGAAGGTTGATGGAAAATTGAAAATTGAAGAAGGAAAGGACATCACATCTAACTGGATGCATCCCCAATCAAGGATTCCCCCTTAAAATCCTTGATTGGAAGAACTCCCTTGGGTCAAGAAAATCACCAACATCTAGTTTGCCATTAGAAGCCTCATATATTAACACTCTTCTAGTCATAATAGTTTTATTACTTTTGAGAAACTAATCTAGATAGAAAACTCTACTATTCTACTCCACAAAGCATTGTACTCTTGTATGAACAATTGTAAAAGAAAGATAGAAAAAGAGTGAGGTTCTCTAGGCTATGCTTTCTAGAGAAGAGTTGAAAAGAAATCTGATGTGCGCATCAGAGTGAGAGAAACATAGTTTGTAAAGACCTTCCATTTGAACCATAAAGGAACCCCACTGACCCAAGGAGACAGGACTATGAACCACATTGGTGATCTAAACTAGTATATATCACTGTGTCAATTTACTTTTTGCATTAATGTATGTTGTTGTCTCAGTCGGCTGCTCCTCAAAGTTAGTCAACTATCTATTAAATTTTCAATTTACCACCTTGGTGTCCACGCCTGGCCACACGACTAGTGAAGTTTGCCACGGTCCATGTGAAGGGCCATGGCACCATATGTAGCCAAAATGCCCTCTCCCACGCCAACCTTGTCACACACACCAACCATATATCCACCCACATGGTTAGTGCCAAGACATAAGGCCTGTGCCACTGGCATGCCCTATCAATTAGACCAAAAATGGAATTTTTAGGCCCAAGGACACTCCCACGGTCTATTTAAAGCCCCACTACCCATTTACTTGCCCATGTGGCGACACTACATAGGAAGGTCTTAAAAAATGAGCATAACTACTTCATCCGAACTCTAAATGAGATGAAACCAAGTGCGCTGGGAAGATAATTCAAAGGCCATTCATTTGATAGACCGTAGTCTACCCAGTTTCTTTGGTGCTAGGAGATATGACCATTTAAAATTGACACTTTTATCAGTACTTCTGTCAAACTTAACCAATGAAAATTACTTTGAATTTGGCTTTATGTAGTGGACCCATAGTGGCCTTAAAAATCATAAATGAGATTAAATTGAAGGTTTAGATATGAACTATTAGACCCCGTAAGTTAGAACCCATAAGTCCTTAATTGGTTCGATTTGGTAAAGTTTGGGACCAAACGTTAATTTTGTTCTAAGTTTAATCCTTAAGAATAAAAGTGTTGTGGGGTCATGTGTGTGTTTAATTTTAATTGGTCC
>JAOTQJ010065141.1:0-13524 GCA_025642045.1 Solanum sejunctum | reverse complement strand
TGACTTCTTTTCGATTCTTCATGTTCCATGTCATGCTATAGAGTTGTAATGAGACTTTTTCCTTAACAATTATACTTAGTAATACTATATCATACAAAACACTAGAGGAAAGATGGGCCCAAGCTCCCGAGTATCAACCTACCAATGGTTAGATCTGAGATGCCCTCACTATGCTTGCTCAAGTGGTGGCCAACCAAGTCCAACAAGGGGACCAAGCCCATCATGCTAACACCTTGTGAGCAAAGGTAAGAGACTTTATGAGGATAAATCCTTTGTTTTTCAATGAGGCGAAGGTGGATGAAGATCCATAAGAGTTAATTGATGAGGTCTAAAAAATCTTGAACATCATGGGTGTGGGCCTAAATGAAAAGGCAGAATTAGCGGCATACCAACTCAAGGGGGTGGCCTAAATTTGGTATAACCAATGGAAGGATGAGAAGGAGATTGGTAATATGGTGCTTTAGGAGGAGTTTAAATTGGCCTTAATCATTTTTTTCCCTCTTGAACTTAGGGGGAGGCAAACTTGGTAGAGGTTCTTAACTTAAAACAAAGTGCTATGAAAGTATGCTCCTCACTTGGTAGCCAATCCTAGGTCAATGATGAATAAGTTAATTATGGGGGTCTACGACTTGGTAAGTGAGGAATGTTGATCCAGCATGCTTATTGGTGACATAGATTAGTCTCTGTTGATAACTTGTGCCGAGTGATTGGAGGGATAAAAGTTGAGAAAGAGGAGGGGCCATGAGGCCAAGAGGGTTCATTTTGAGGGGAAGTTTCAAAAGAATACTAGATTTCGTCCAGGACAAGGGCCTCCCATTACTACTAATAGGGGGTCTGCTAATGGCTTCCCTACGCCAAGGTGTTGGTGGTGTGGCTCCTATTGATGTGTGTCCTAGTTATGGAAGGAATCATAGAGGACCATGTTTGAAAGATTACAATGCATGCTTTGGTTGTGGGAAACTTGTTTACAAGAAGGTAGATTGTCCAAGAAATTGTGGCAATGTTTGGGGTACAAATGCGACTCCATTGGGTAGAGGTGGTCCTCAAAGTGGTGCCTCAAGGCACAACTGGTTTGATGCTCCATATGGAAGGCAAGGGGTTGGTGAGGTCCCGCATGCTGTTACTGGTATGTTAAAAATATTTGATCTTGGTGTATATGCTTTTATTGATCCGAGTGCCACCCTTTCCTTTATTACAGTTGTTAAGTTCCATGTTGAGTCGGAGTTGTTGCATGAGTCATATGAGGTGTAAATCCTATTTTTGCATATATTGTTGCTAGGAGGGTTTATAGGAATTATCTGGTTTACATTTTCCATAAAAATCTTACCTTGTGATCTTGTTGAATTAAATATGGTTGATTTTGAGTTTATTCTTCGGATGGATTGGTTGCATGCATACTCTACTTCTATTGATTGTAGAACCCATAGGGTCAAGTTTTAATTTCCAAATAAACCCATCATAAAGTGGGAAAGTCAAGATGTGGTGGTCAAGGGTAGATTCATTTCATGTATTAAAGCCCATAAGTTGATTTCTAGAGGGAATTTGTATCCTCTTATGAATGTTAAAGATATGGAGTCCAAGGTCCCTTCCATTATGTCTGTCCCAGTTGTAAATTAGTTTCTTGATGTCTTTGCAAATGACTTTCACGGTGTCTCTCCCAAAATGGAGATAGATTTTGGCATAGATCTGCTTCCCGACACTCAACCTATCTCCATTCCCCCTTGCCGTATGGCCCTGGTGGAGTTGTAAGAGTTCAAAGATCAATTGAAAGATGTGTTGGAGAAAGGATTTATTAGATCGAGTCAATCCCCTTGGGGTGTACTGGTGTTGTTTGTAAAGAAAAAAGATGGGTCACGTAGAATGTGCATTGACTACCGGTAACTCAATAGGGTTACTATAAAGAATAGATATCCTCTTCAAAGGATTGATGACTTGTTTGACCAATTGTAAGAGGCTAGCTTTTTCTCTAAGATTGATCTTCAGTCTGTGTACCATCAAGTGAGGGTGAGAAAGTGTGATATTCCCATGATGGCCTTTCGGACTAGATATGGGTAATATGAATTTGTGGTAATATCCTTTCAGTTGACTAATGTACCGGGCATCTTCATGCACCTAATGAATAGGGTCAGCAAACCCTACCTTGATTCCTTTGTTGTGGTCTTCATTGATGATATTTTGATATATTCACATAGTAGGGAGAAGCATATGGGCCACTTGAGGGTTGTGTTGCAAAGGTTAAGGCAGGAGAGATTGTAGTATAAAATGAATAGTGTGAGTTTTGGTTGAAGGAGGTTGCATTCTTAGGTCATGTGGTGTCGGGGATGGTATTAAGGTGGATCCTAAGAAGACCGATGTGATTAGAAATTGGCCTAAACCATTTACCCCTTCGAATAATAGGAGTTTCTTAAGCCTTATGGGTTACTATAGAAGGTTTGTGGATGGATCTGCTCCATTGCTTTCACTATGACAAAATTGACTCAAAAGAAGGTTAAGTTCGCGTTGACCGATGAATGTGAGAAGAGCTTTCAAACACTGAAAAATAGACTTGTGTCTGCTCCTATATTATCACTAGCAGAAGGGCTTGAGGGTCTTGTGATATATGGGAATGCATCTAGAATTGGTTTGGGTTGTGTGCTAATGCAAAATAGAAGGGTAATTATTATACTGCAGGAGGGTACCCAAGGAATGACTGACACTAGGAGGCTATTGCTAGCCCCCCAAGCAGACCACCTAGTCTCATTACAATTAATCAATTAGTTCAATAGCCGAAGATAACTAAGAAATAACTATCTATCAATGGAATACAATTATCAACTCAGTCTATTATAAATGAAATATGAGAAAGAAGGACAATCTCAGTATAAAGAAAGGAAACAAGGAAAATAATCCCAACATCAATCATCATCAACGTACGTCTATTAAGACTCTGTAACTACTATCTATGATGGTACCATGTCAAGCCATTGCTATCCCAATCACAAAAATACATCAACATAAATGAATGATAAATATGTTCTCCGAGAATAAGGGATGACTTACCAAGTCTTTGTTTGGAAATTTGTGAAACCTCAACTATTAGGCTGCTAAAGTCCTCTGTCTATAGAATTTGCATCATAAAACATTGCACTACCAAAGGGGCGTTAGTATGCAGAATATACTATATGTAAAATAGGCTAAAGTAAATAGTATACAATGTCATCAACTCATCAATCACTCATCCTCAACTCAAACTAGGAAATGAGACTCTATCACCTCATTATCCAACAAGACATCAAAGAGCCACATCAACTTGAGAGTACTATCATCATGAAACCTATCTATGAGTTTTTATAATCGATGACCACCACCTATGAGCCGATGATGATATAATTAAGAGATGTTGTTGCCATATTCGTCCAGTACCTTGCTATGGTATAGGATGAGTCTATTGGGGATCGCAAAAAAAGTCTGTCAAACCCTCTGCGGAGAAAAGGAAACATCTGCTTTCATGGTGCAATCCTCTCCTAGGATGGCCATGTAGTTAATGACTATGAGTGGGACTCACTATTACCCATTTCAATGCTAATACTCCTCCCAGGACTCAACATGCCCATAAGTCTATCAATACATCAAGGGTTTCTATCACTCAGCCCCTACGGGCAAGATTACTCATCTCATCTCATCATCTATCAACTTAAAGAGTAAGAATATTCCTTCAAAACTATGGTCCAGTCTCATTAGTCTCTAAGAATACTAATTCAATCAGTTTCAGTCATCAACAGCCTCATCTCAGGACTTATACTCCAACAATCTACACATTCAGACAATCAAAGCTCTAGACATTACACTTAAGTTCATTCTTGAAGTATTAAAGAAGGGGAATCACTTAATTTAGGTATATTATCACACAATAATGCATATAAACAGTGAATAAAAGCATGATGATCATCAATTTGAGATAATATATAGAAATTAAAGATAATGTTCAAGAAAATAAAGATGATGTTCAAAATATTCTTCAAGAAGCACTACTCAACACCCATCAACTATCAATTCTCAATCTACTACATGTATTGGGGCACATGGAACAACAATTCCATGCTTTGGATAGCCTTTACGTACCTGGAGTAACGAATCACTATTGAGACCTCACTTGAAACCCTCAATTATTTCTTCTTCTCCTCTCTTAGAAAGCACATTTAAACTTAGAAGAATGTGGGTTTCTAAACCTTTTTATACAAATTTAGGCTTAGAAACATGATTTGGGACTTACAAATGGGTCGGAAATGACCAAAATACCCTTTCCAAAATTTAAAAGAAAAAGTGAAAAATTGGTACTCTGTTCCGCAACGTGCCCGGTGCATGGTCCAGTGTATTTCACGAATTTTTAAAAAAATCAAATTCCTATCAAAAATAATAAAAAAAACATTAAATGCTACTCCATGCCCCCTCTGCATTGCACCAGGGGCACTGATCAACACTATTTTGCCATTAATTAGCAAAAATTATTTTTCCATCTGGTTGCTCTTAAATTGAGTCGAAACCATTCTCCCACTTAATTTTTTGCGCTGATCATAAATCCTCTCGATTTTCCCATTGGTGTTTCTGAAGGCATATTGTGCGCACAATTATGTTTTAGGGGCATTTTGATAATTTTATGGGGTATTACATCATCTACCCCTTGGGATTATTCATCCTCGAATGATGACTAAAAGTTGAATAGAAACATGAGTAACCTCAAAACTCATCTCATTTCTTACTCGAAAACTCTTGAACTCTCCACTATCCATCACCTAGCTATCCCTTTCTTAGACTCGCGAACTAGACTGAATACATCAAATTCAAGAATAAAAGTTTAAGATTGTTAAGGGCAGGGACTTTATCTTCGACATCATCAGTATTTTACATTAATAGGTGTTGCTATTTGAGTTTTATCGCTTCCTCAGCTTCTCACGTAGCTTTCTCAACAAACTAATTCTTCCATAGAACTTTAACGAAGGCTATCTCTTTGTTCCATAGCTTACGAACTTTTCCATCAAGGGTTTGGACTAGAATTGTTTCATCATAGACTATCCTTTACTCCCATACTATCAATAGGAATTGCTAAGGCAGGATCTCCCAAACACTTCTTTAACATTGGCATATGGAACACCTGGTGAACTCCATCTAGCTTGGAAGGTAGGTTTAGCTAGTAAGCAACCTTCCCAATCCTCCTCATAATCTGATATAGTCTGATATAATGTGTACTCAACTTCGCTTTCTTAATAAACCTCATGACACCCTTCATGGGTGACACCTTCAAGTATACCCAATCATCCACCTTAAACTCCAAGTCTCTTCTACTTAGGTTTTTGTAAGACTTTTGATGACTTTGTGCTGTCTTCAGCCTCTCTTTGATGAATTTTGCCTTCTCCATAGACTGGTGGATAAGATCGGGCTCGATTAATTCAGCTTCACCAACCTCGAGCCAACTAATTGGGGATCTACATCTCCTACTGTATAATACCTCATAAGAGGCCATCTGGATGCTGACATGATAGCTATTGTTGCATGCAAACTCAATGAAAGGTAGGTGATTGTCCCAATTACCCTTGAATTCTATGACACAGGTTCTCAACATGTCCTTCACAGTCTAAATAGTATGCTCTGCCTGTCCATCAGTCTGCGATTGAAGAGTTATGCTTAGATGTACTTTCGTACCCAATCCCTTCTGAAAGGATCTCAAAAATTAAGAGGTGAATTAAGTTCCTCTGTCTGATATGATAGACAATGGAACCCTATGCAACCTCACAATGTCTCGAATGTATAGTCGGGCATACTCCTCAACCATATAAGTTGTCTTGACTGCCAAGAAGTGGGCTGATTTCATTATCATATCAACAATCACCCATATAGAATCATGTTATTTTTGAGATATTGGTAAACTAGTGATAAAATCCATGTTTATAGTCTCCCACTTCCACTCAAGAATTTTAAAGTTTTGGACCGGTACGCACAGTCTCTGATGTTAAACCTTAACCTATTGACAATTGGGGCACTTAGAGACGAATTCAGCAATGTCCCTCTTCATTCCATTCCACTAATAGACTATCCTTAAGTCATGGTACATCTTGGTAGAATTGTGGATGGATTGAATATCTGGAGCTATGAGCTTCAGCCATGATCTTGCCTCGAACACCATCAACATCAGGCACACACAGCCGCCCTTGGTATATCAACACCCCATCTCCCCCATTGGAGGAAACTATCACTTCTGCTTGTGAACCGCTTCTTTCAATTGGAACAAGACAAGGTCTTGGTCTTGCTTCTCCTTATCCTTCACTTATAACACTAAGGATATAGAAGACCCATTTTGAACATTGATCCTGCCCTTATTGTTTTCCTCAAGTTGCACACCTAGTCGAGCCAATCTATGAACTTCCTTACCTGGTTCTCTATTTCCTTCCTCTTCATGGGCAGTGCTACCTATAGACAACCTTTTAAGAGCATCAGCAATAATGTTAGCCTTAACTGGGTGGTAGAGAATGCTCATATTATAATCCTTGAGCAACTCTAGCTATCTCCTCCGATGTAGGTTGAGCTCTTTCTAGCTAAATACGTACTACAAGCTCTTGTCGTTGGTGAACACATCCACATGCACTCCATACAAATAGTGATGCTAGATCTTAAGTGCGAATACTACTGCTGGCAACTCGAGATCATGAGTTAGATAGTTCTTCTCATGGATCTTAAATTGTCTGGAAGCATAACCTATCACCTTTCCTCTCTATATAAGTACACAACCCAATCTAACTTTTGATACATCTCAATATATCAGGAAGTCTCCCATCCCGTCAGGAAAAGTCAATACTAGGGTTGTAGTCAATCTAGTCTTCAGCTCTTGAAAACCCTTTTCACATTCCTCAAACCACTGAAATGTGGCTTTCTTCTGAGTCAGCCTAGTCAATAGGGCAAACAAGGAAGAGAAGCCCTCAACAAATCTGCGATAGTAGCCTGCAAAACCCCAAAAGCTTCTTATTTGTATTTGAAGTCGGTCTAACATTCTTAATTGCTTCAATCATCCAAGTATCCACTCGAATACCATCTTCAAAACAACATGGCCCAAGAAAACCACTAATTTGAGCAAAAACTCACACTTTAAGAATTTTGCATACAACTCATGGTCTTTGAGCATTTCCAAAACCACTCTAAGGTGATTAGCATGCTCCTCTTTATACTTAGAAAATAGAAAAATTTCATTAATAAACATGATCACGAACATATTAAGATATGTCCTGAATACCTTGTTCATCAAGTCCATAAAAACTGCAGGTGTATTTGTCAACCCGAAATACATGACCAAGAACTCTAAGTGGTCATACTATGTCCTAAAGGCTACCTTTGAGATATCACTTTTCCTCACCTTCAACTGATGATAACCCGATCTGAGGTCTATCTGGGAGAAACAAGTAGCACCCTGAATTTGGTCGAATAGATCATCTATCCCGGGAAGAGAATATTTGTTCTTTATAGTGACCTTGCTCAGTTATTGGTAGTCTATACACATTCTGAGGGATTAATCTTTCTTATGCACGAATAGGACAGGAGCACCCTATGGTGAGACACTAAGCCTTATGAAACCTTTCTCTAACAAGTCTTTTAATTGTTCTTTCAATCCTTTCAACTCTGCGGGAGCCATTCTATAAGGTGCAACTGAAGTGGGTTTGGTCTTAGTAAGAACATCAATCCCAAATTCAATCTCCAACATCAATCCCAAATTCAATCTCCATATCAGGAGAGACTCCATGCAGATCATTACGGAACACCTCAAGAAACTCATCCACAATTAGAACAGACTCAAGAGTAGAAGGTTCAACATCGTCAGACTTAACTCACACGAGGTGGTAAATACAACCCTTGGAGATAAACTTTCTGGCACTAAGATAAGAGATAAATTTGCCTTAGGGGAAATAGAACTCCCTTTCCACTATAAGACAGGCTTATTATGAAACTGAAACTTAACAATCCGAGTTCTATAGTCGATATAAGTATAACAAGCGTGAAGCCGATCCATACCTATTATTACATCAAAATCAAACATCTCCAACTCTACTAGGTCAACTAAGTTGTCTCTATGATAAATAGACAATACACAATCATTGTAAACACTCTCAGCTAAGATAGACTCAGTAGTAAGAGTAGAAATAGCAAAAGATTCAAGCAAACACTCTAGAAGAATCCCAAACTTACTAGCCACATAAGGGTTCACAAAAGACAAGCTGGCACCCAGATCAAGTAATGCATAATAATCAAATGTAAAGACTCAAAGCATAACCGTGACAATATTTGGTGCATCCTCATGATCCTATAAATTACTTATAGCATAAAGGCAGTTCATTCCACCTCCTGTACTAGTAGTAGTACCCCTCTGTTGGTTGTCTGCTAGGGGTGTTGTGGAAGATTGAGCTCTCCTACTCCCTTTATCTCGCCTCCTCTTTGGGCACTAAAAACTGAAGTGCCCAGTATGTCCACATGAATAGCAAACATCTCTTCCCACATGACACTCTCACAGATGAAGCTTATTATATTTGCTATACGGTGGCTTTCACCTCGTGCCTTGACCTTGGGTCATATTGGCTTGAAACTAAGCATCCAGATCCCAGAAATTCGGATAACCTTGAGATTTCCAATCATACTGCTTTGGCTGCGCAGGTGCACTTGCTACAGACGGTACAGGATGGGATAATCTCTTTTGAAAACAAGTCTTGTCACCCTTATTCTATCTCTGAGGGCCAGTCTCATGCCTTGCTGACTGTGCCTTTTGGTTCATCTGCTCTTCTCTATCTTTCTTCTTATCTCCACTGTCTATTGGGCATATACCATAATTTTGGAGATGTCCATGCCTAGAATAGAAAAGATGCCTTACACTCTTTTTATACTTGTTTGCCTAGACTAGACACAAACTTTCTCATCCTTGCCTTCATATCTTGCACCATCTCCGGATAATAGCTAGATAACTTAATAAACATAAGACTGTGCTCCTTCACAATCATCTCTCTTTATTTCATATTTATGAACTCATGCACCTTCACCTACCTCAAATCTTATGGAAACAAGTCTTCAAGAAAGGCTAAATTCTCCCCTTAACTCTACTCCCACTAATTGTATCACACAATAGCAACATCCTTTAGCTGGTAGGAGGCAAGA
Source organism: Solanum sejunctum (assembly GCA_025642045.1). Lineage (NCBI taxonomy): Eukaryota > Viridiplantae > Streptophyta > Magnoliopsida > Solanales > Solanaceae > Solanum > Solanum sejunctum. The sequence continues at coordinate 4,359 of JAOTQJ010065141.1, read as the reverse complement.
TCAACTCCCTCAATCTCATCAGGATGCATCACCTTGATGAGGTGATACCAAGCCTCAGTCACCTTGTTGAAAGGCTACCAAGTCTCAATCACCTTGTTGAGGGGGTAGCAAGTCTCAATCACCTTGACAAGGGGGTGTCAAGCCTCGAATGCCTTGTTGAGGGGTTATCAAGCCTCAATCACCATTCAAGGAATGGTGTGCCTTGGAGTTGAGAAGTAGTTGACTTGGTTTATTCTTCACTAATGATATCCTATATGAGTATAAATTACTTAAGCATGTTTTACTTATGCATTGACCATACATGTTATGTTGCTATATCATGCCTATTGTCTATTGTTTTGCATGTTCATTATGAAGCGATATCTATGTTCTTTTGCTATGTATCTGAGACTATCGGTCCTTTTTGGTATACTTGACTATGAGGGTGAGCCCAACTGCTTGTCTTGGCCCACACTAAGCTTTATATTTGAGGTATTATTGGATAAAAATATGTATTATGCTAGAGCTTTGACTCACTTATGATATCTAAGATATTTAAATATAATTCTCGCTCCCTTAGTCCCAATTCCCCTTGTTTATATTTCTTATGTTGTTGTGTCTTGCTTTTGTGACAAAGGATGCGTGATGATATGCTATGAGGCTTGTTTGAGGTTCCTTCGGGTTCCCCATTCACCTATCATGACTATGCTCTAGGCTTAGGTTGAGACATTACTCTTGGAGATCCGCCAAACTTTTTCAATTTTGTGGTTCTAGAATTCCTATACCACAAAAGAATCATACTCGTTCGAGTATTATTATTATTTATCATTTATCTATATACTATATAAGTGTAGGCTTGTCCCTTGGGGGAGTACCTATAGAATTGGAATGATACAGAGAAGATTAGCATGGACCCTGTGCAAGGATGACATGCACAAATTGAGAGATGGACCAAGAAATTTAGGTAAATGGAAAAACCCTAGCCTCCATAGTTTTTGTTCTCTCACTCATTCCAGGTCGACGTGATAGCAGCCAGGCTGCTTCAACCTTTCCCCAGCCTATGGCTATGGGAGATACAAATGTCAACCCTAATAAACTCTATGCAGCAATCCTTAAACCATAACAGATGACCCAAAATTTGTCAAAATCCATACTGAAACCAGTTGAGTTTATTCATGGTGAACCTACCGTGAGATTTAATATAAAGCAAAAGGAGCAGTTTGCTACGGAATAAGGTTTACATCAAGCAGTGATTATAAGTTTGCATATGGTAAACCAGTGTTATCTTAGTTATGAAAGCTTTTACCAAAGCATTTTAAAGGGAATTGTAATATTAGACAACTTCGTTATCGTCATTTGTTAATTAGGTTTGATTTATATGAGGATTTTGCACATGTTTTGTCAAGTTCGTATGGCTATTTTTATTTAGAATTTGTTTACGGACACCATCATCAATCCCAAGGAGGAAATAACTAAAGCGTGGGGATGAATTTTATTGCCAGAGTTACCAACAGATCTCTTTGTGAGGAGGTCCTTATTATCAATTACGACAACTGTAGGGAAGCCTATTGCAGTGGATAAAGCAATCCAAGATCGCACCAGGCCAAGTACAACTAGGGTTAAGGTAATCCTAGGCCTACTCGATAAACATCCAAATCAGGTAAGATTATAATTTCTACAAACAGAATCGGGTAAAGTTATTGAATATTATCAAAGAATTATCTATGATAATTTTCCACTATATTGTACTCATTGTGAACATCAAGGACGTGAAGAAAATAAATATCATCTATTAATAGGGAAGACATTGTCTCCAAATGGTCGTTTAGCCGACAAAGCTGGGCGAGATTTTGTACTTATGCTACTGGATTCTGAAGCTAGTAGTGTGGAACAATTAAAGAGAGATGAGTATGATTTTTTGAACTCTAAGAATATAGGCAGAGGTACAATCACTGTAGCAAGTTCGATAAAGGAACTAGACAATCAGACTATTATTTCCAATTGGAAATCTGCTTTGAGTCCTAAAAAAGGAGATATAGGTTTGAATTCTTGCAAAAGGATCCTTCTATAGTGAAAGTTTCAGATCAATTGACCTTGAGAATCGAGAGATCTCAAATTTTGGAGGATCGAACTGTTGTGCCTAAATCGAGAACAGAAACTCCTGGGAGTTTTGATGAAATTCGTAAGGATTCCACTACTGGGAATCATTCACTCAATCTTAAGGATTAGTGTGCTGACAACTCAGGGCCATTAGTGGAGAATATTAATAGCAAGAAGAGGTCCAACGTAATTGATAGAGATCCAATGGATACTTTACATCCAAATTGTCCTAGCACTGGACCATTGGTGGAGGATATTCACCAGAAGGAGGTGTTCCAGGACCAATAGTATTTGAATTTAGCTGGACATGGATCCTGTGTTCCAGAAATGAGAATCCCAAGTCTGTTGAGGATAAGGTTTAACATGATTCTACTGTGAATGGAAGTGTTAAGGATACCAATAATTCCAACATAGGTAATGAAGTTGGTAGCAAAGAGAACAGGAATATTGATCCACATAGGAAGGCACCATCTAATGTTTCTCTAGGTTTACAAAATGATTTTGCAAATGATTTATTATGTTCGAATAGTTTTCATACTTCTTTTGAATGATACTAGAAAAGAGTGTAATGTTATGGCTCCAACATTAAACTTTTCTAATCATAAAGTAAATAACATAATTCAAGAATGTCAGCCTTCAATGATAATCAAATCCAATCTAGCGATAAAGTCACCCACAGTCACATTGAAGTCCTTAGCTCATGAGGTCCCTGCTCAATCTTCGGAGTCAGGTGTAGAACTTCATGGAAAATCTGGACAGCTCCTACTATCCAAAAAGAATGATAAATATTTGATGAAAGGTATGTCATCACTTTCTCAAGCTAATTTCACAAGCATTTTAAGTATTTCAAAGAAAAAACAGGGTGGGAGAAGTGCTCCTAGGTGGCCTGATTTGGTTGATGAAGAAGAGAAGGTTTCACCTCCATTTTTGAATGTCAAATTAATCCCACAAACTCTACATTTTGTGCCTAAAAGTGTGATTGCTCAAAAGAATGAATCAGAGACTTTAGCATTGGAATTTAGTTCCACTAATCATAATGCTATTGATATGGACAATGAATCTTTTGATGAGGATGAGGAATATAATATGTTGGATAAATGCTTTGATAAAGTGGCTTGGGATGGGGATATCTCACCTAGGCATCAAAGAAATGAAAATAACAAAAGCAAAAAGAATAAACATGGTAGGCAACATAGTTGAGATGACAACATGATCAGAGAGTTTGTCCCAAGGCATCTACCAATGCATTAGGCAAAAAAAATTCATATGACAGAGTCAAATGATTCAACAATAACCAATAAATCTAATAAGAAGTGATGAACTATCAAGTTGTTTTAAACAGATTTGAAGAAGAAGATAAGAGGAAAACACTTTAGCAGGTTACTGATGGGCTGTCTATGATTTTTAATCTATACATTTGAAAAGGAAGATGGATGTTGATAACTTATATTTCTTCTTTGCTTTCATGATTAATCATTATTTAAGCATCTTTATCTGTAATATCATCATTGAGTGTATTACAAACTCAATGATAATCATAGAATACCTAGTTCTCTCTAGTTCTTATTTTTCTTCATGCTTGTTAAGTAGTAGAGGTTCAGTACTTTATTACGATTGGTAAGGTAAGGTCTAGTACCCTTGCTTGTAATTTTCCCTATTGAGGATTTTTATGTTAATAAAAAGCCGCTATAGTGATATAAAGTTGGGAAAAAAAGTGTAGGTCCTAATCTGATCTTCGTTGTCCTAGATATTTTCATGATTTCCCTTTTTTGCCACGTTACTTCTCATGTTTTATGTATTCTTTTGCATGTGTTGCCCTTCACGTGAATGAGTACACACTGTTGTTGTCTTGGCTTTCCATCTGTCTTCCCTTTCAGGCTCCTTCTAAAAGTATCCCTTGCCTCCGTTGTTGAATCAAAGAGATAGGCAGCTTTGCTCAACAAAGCCCTTCTGTCAGTGAGATCGAAAAACATGCATGCTCTTTTCCCTTTCTTAGATATGTAGAGATTTTGTTTCTTTTAAGACGAAGAATTCCTCATGCTTCCCCTTCAGCTGTTGTAGATATGTATTTGTTATAGTTAAAATTTTATTTTAAAAAAAACAAGTGGGTACTTCTTGGTCAATGCTTGGGTTTTGGTTTGGTCGCTCAATTTTAGTTGTCTGTTTGTGATTCATGTTGCCTTTCTCTGTCTATCATCAATTGAAATTAGTTTAATAAAAATTAACAGAAAAGGCTCAAATATGCCATCAAACTTTAACAAAAGATTCATTTATGCCATT
>JAOTQJ010065120.1:0-13526 GCA_025642045.1 Solanum sejunctum | reverse complement strand
CGTTTTACCTTCATTTTAACACATCCCTAACACCTTCACAACATTTAATTAACATAAACAAAGATAAAAATTAACATACCTTGCAATCCTTTACCACACCCACAACCTTCGTAGCCGCTAAATTACTCATCTTCTTGACCAACCAACGCCACCCCACTACTTAGGGGCTTCAATATATTGAGTTTGAAGCATAAAATAATCGAAAATACAAAAAAATTGAATTTTTGTTGGTCTATTGTAGCAAACCCGAGAGTTGAAGCTTTGCTCTAAAAATTTTTTTTTTTTTGCTCAATTTTTTCTAAGTGTAGATTGATAGTCTTGTACAAGATATATGGCCATATATATAGGCAACACATATACCACTCGGGCCAATCAAAAACTTGCACATACACCTTCAACCCACCTCAAATTATCCTTAAGGACCAAACTTAGAAGAAATGTTGCATTCGTTCCCAAACTTTATTAAACCAAACCAATTAAAGACTTTCGGGGTTTAAGTTAAGTTACGGGTCCTAACAAAACTTTTGTACTTCAAACTAGAGATTATGGGTTATAACTTCAGTAGATGTGGAAGGATTCTTCTTGATCAATCAATTTCAAAGTCTTGATTTACTCCTTTCCCTTTTAAACACCTAGAACTCCTCGCTATAATAATTTTTAGATGGAGGGCATTACCTTCCTCCTTCTCATAACTATCACATTCAGTTCTAGCATCACTGTACGTGTCATTGTAAGCATATTTTCAATATTGGTTAAACTAAAGCGCATTCACTTATTAAAACCCAACCTATTTTCATTTTACAAATTAATAACCCAATACAATTTTTTCTCCTCAAAGCATCCATTATTTCCTAGAAGCTTAGAAGTGTTAGGCGATTTAGGACTAAACTTTTTGTACTTCAAACTAGAGATTGTGGGTTATAACTTTATTGGATGTTGAAGGATTCTTCTTGATCAATTAATTTTAAAGTCTTGTTATCAATATAATTTTTTTACTATTTTATATGAAACTTTTTCTATTTTGATTTGATGCACTTTAAGCGGAAGGTCACATCTTTTTTAATAGAAAAGATAGAAAAAGTGCATCAAATCAAAATACAAAAAGTTTCATATAAAGTATTGAAAAAATTACCTTAATAAATAGACTTTGGAATTGATTTTTAACAAGAATCATTCAACATCCAATGAAGGTATGACCCACAATCTCCCATTTGAAGTACAAATGTTTAACCCTTACTCGCGTATCAGCTCTATGTTTCTATGAAATAATGGATGCATTGGGGAGAAAAGATTGTATTGGGTGATTAATTTGTAAGATGAAAATGGATTGAGTTTCAATAATGAGTGTATTTTAATTTAATCTCGAATTAAAAATGTGACTAGCTAAGAATAACACGTGACTGTTTTAAAGACCCAATTTTGACCCATGCTGGTCCGTCAGTTTCAAGGGTATGTTTGAGCCCCCCCAAAAATGGCAAAGATATCTTTTGACTAAAAGTTAACGCAGGGTATTTATGATCCATTTTTTCTATGTTACAGATACTTTGTGCTCAATTCCACTATTTTGAAGATCCTTAACGTAAACATTTGAAAGGACATCTAATATCCCCTTTGTATCTAAAACTTTTTGAGTCACTTTTCTCTATCTTTAAACTCTTACCAATAGCAACTAGGTTCAACATATCTTTGCAAGTAACACCTTTTCCACCACTGTACCTGTTTATCTTTTCATTGATTTCTCTAGCCCTTTCCCTTCTAAACACCTTCGAACTCTTCGCTATAATAATTTTTATATGTAGGGCATTATCTTCCTCTTTTCATATTCTCCCAATAATTAGCATACTGAATTCTATCAAAAATGTCATTGTTGAAGAATTTGGTAGATTAACAAAGCACAAATTACACTAAACTTCAATGAGCAAATGTAACACACAGAAAACTAATAGTAGCAATCAATATAAAAATGGACGAATGTTACTAAATTGATCCTTACTGAGCAATCTCTTGGTGATCTCTTACAAACTGTTCAGCTGCATACTCGAAAAAAACATGGGTATAGCTATTCTCGAAGCAAGCAATATCAGACTTATTCCTATTTCTACCTCCTATTTACACTTCAATTTGTTTTCAATTTTATGCTCACTTTTTGAATGTTTAGACTTTCCAATGAGACCAACAAATTATTGAAATAAAACACCCAATGATTTCTTTGTTGTGCTACCTAAACCAGTTGATTCTTTTTGAAATTGAACTAAAGATGAAAATGGTCTCCAAAGAGATGATGAAAATCGATAGGGGGTTGAAGAATTCTAGCTTGTTGATGCTACTAAGTTTGGGGGAGTTGAAGAATTGTCAGAAAATGACAAGAATTGAATTTTCTCAGCTATATCACTAGTGGTTTTTTTGTTTAGGAGATGATAAGGCACAGAGAAAGTTACGAAAAACCTGACCATGGAAAGACAGGCAAGGAGCTTACTAGAGGAAGGACCCTAGTCAAATGCATTTTCCAGCAGCAAAACACCAGGGACAGTAGTGAACAACCTATGGAACCTGAGAACATACCTGCAAAAGAGAAGGTCATGAAAAGCAAAAATCATATAGTTTTCATGAAGAGAATAGGAGAAGAATTGGTATGTGAATACTCACTTTTAATAGATAATAATAGATGATAAGGAGAACAAAGGAAAGGACACATGGAGTTTTAAGGTTGCACACCCACAGAAGCTTCCTGAAGAACGTTGTTTGATCCAAAGAGAAAACATCGGCGGAAAGCAAGGGTTTGGTGGGAGATAAGGAAGAGGAGTGATTTAGAAAACCCTACAAACTTTAAGTGTTAGCTTTATATACTATGTGTTGGGCTTGGTCTGATTTTGGGCCAAGATGTGTGTTTTTGTTTTTCTAACTAAGAATTGGGATTGGGCCCAATTCTGTGTTGTATAGTTTTCCTATTAATAAAAATCTCAATTAATTAAAATGAAAAAAGGAATCACTTGGGAGGCCCTTATACTTTTTCCTGTTTGTCACATAGACCATTCTACTCAATACTTTGCCAACTAAACACTTAAACTCAATGTAACCCAACATATTAAATCGATCAAACCATTGACCAAGCTTATGTGGCAACTTAATTGTTGACTTGGCAAAGATGCATGATTTCACACAAAGAAAAGAGCGTGAAATACCATGTTTGACCCAAAAATTATTTTTTGAAAAAAATAAAAAATAAAATAAAAGACCCCAAAAAATTAAAAATTAAATATAACCCATTTCTTTTCCCCAACCATCCTCTATTAGAATACTAAAAGAAATTACCCAAGATCTTCCCAGTAAATCATTAGACATGTACATTGATTCATAAGAATTGAAGAGAATACTAACCTTATTCCATTACTATAACTTGATTGGAAAAGGTAAGATCTTCTAAACTTGAAGAAATGCTTTGCAATGATTCTTTTTTGAGATGGAGAAAGAAAAGCAAAGCATACAACTTCTTATTTAGGGACCATTCTTTTTAAAAGATATTAAAGTGTCTCTTCTGAGATGGAGGAAGAAAAGCAAAGCCTACAACTTCTTATTTAGGGACTGTTTTTTTAAAAGATATTAAAGTGCCATTTCAGGTTAAAATCACCTTTTCAATAAGTCTCCATCAGACTTAAGAAAAGATTCAAGGGTTTTCAAAATAATTAAAATAAACCATATCAATATATATTTATTTTATGGCCCAAAATTTTAATACCTTATTAGGTCGTACAATGGGCTAATTTACTAATAGCATATCTATGTATAATATATTGATATGTGAGTCCACAAATTAAAAAATTACTAACTCCCACTTGCACTGCAAATATTTTTGAAGAATCATACATAGATGAAACTTTATTATGCACAAACTTTTGCTATCTTAATTTGAATATCTCGAACCAATCTAGTCCATCGATAATACCAATATTGTATCAAAGTAATTTTCGTAACATATAGTCATATAAACCCATTAATGGTCACAAATATCAGCAATACCAGTGACATAGATCAAATATGAAATTACATGCAAAAGGATCTAAATCATGTCTATTTCTAACTGGTCCTACTTAATGACTTTAACAATCTAAAATCACTTTCTTATACCATGTGCAAAATCACAATAGAAAGTTAATATCTTTATTATTAGAGTTATCAATAAACACAGAAAATTCATAAATTTCATGAAACTTCAGTCTGTATAGAAAATAAACTTTAACATGTCAAAATCATAAATTAAATACAAAATCCTACAAAAATAACTCATTATCAAATTTGACAACACCAATATGAGCCACATGCCCATGAAATACTTGAGGTAGTAGACCTTTTGTGAGCGGATCCGCAATCATCAAGTTTGTACTAATATGATCAATAAACACAAGACAACTCTAAACTCTTTCCTCTCCAACATAAAATTTAATGTCAATGTGCTTTGACTTTGACGAACGTCGATTGTTCTTTGAATATAACTCAACAGATTTGTTATCATAATAAATTTTAAATAGTCTCTCTATGACATTGACTATCTATATTCCAGTGATAAAATTCCTTAGCCATATTCCTTGATTTGATGCTTCATAGCAGGCTACAAATTCAACTTCCATGGTAGATGAAGATATTAATTTTTATTTTACCCTCTTCCATGAAACAACTCCTTTAACCAGCATGAAAATATAACCTGATGTAGATCTCCTATTATCAAAACATCCGGCAAAATCTAAATCGGAATATCCTATGATATCTAAGTGATCTGACCTCTGACAAGTGAGCATGTCATCTTTAGTTCTTTGAAGATACCTCATAATCCGTTTTGCTGCTTTCCAATGATCCATTCCTGGGTTATTTAAATATAAAGCTAACATTCCCACTGTGTACACTATATCTGAACATGTACAAACTTGTGCATACATAAGAATTTCTACTGGTGATGCATATGAAATTTTGTCCATCTCTTTTTTTTCTATGTCCAAATTTGGACATTGGCGCAAACTAAGTTTATCACCTTTTGCCATAGGTGTATCTCCTAGTGTACAGTTCTACTTGCCAAGTATACTTAGCACCTTTTCAATATGAATTTTCTATGATAATCTAAGTATGTTTCTGGTACGATCTCTATACCCAGAACAAAGGATACCTCACCAAGATCTTTCATTTTAAATTTGTTCGATAAAAATTTCTTAGTTTTATGCAATTAACTTATATCACTACTTGCTAGTAGAATATCATTTACATATAAAACAAGGATGATAAATTTGCTCCCACGAACTTGAGATATATGCATTGATCAATGTTGTCGAAAACCAAAAGAGGTTATCACCTAATCAAACTTTTGGTACTATTGACGGGATGCCTACTTTAAGCCATTTATGGACTTCTTAAGTTTACATACAATGTGCTTTGAATTTTGAGATTCAAAAGTTTTCGTGGAGAAAAGCAGTCTTTACGTCTATTTGATGTAGCTCTAAGTCACAATGAGCTACAAGTGTCATAATGATTCTAAAAGATTCTTTTGATAAAACAGGCAAAATAGTTTTTATAAAATCCATCCCTTACTTTTGAGTGAATCCTTTGGCACCTAAACAAGCTTTGTATCTTTTGATGTTACCTTTTGAATCATATTTCTTTTTGAAAGTTAATTTACACCCAATTGTTTTCAATCATTGTGGTAACTCGACAAGATCCCAAACATCATTGTCTTTCATAGATTTCAGCTCATCTTTTATGGTTTCGATCCATTTTACAAAGTTTTGACATGATTTTGTGTGATTAACAATTATAGGATCATCTTCCAATCCCATATCAAAATCATTTTCTTAGAGATAAATGACATAGTCATCTGACCTGAAATCGCATTTCTCCTTTCTCTATTGGATCTTCTTTTAGGCACTTCAACTTAAGGTTTTTGAATATGGGGTGATATCATTGTGTTGTCAACAAAATCTTAATTCATAGGTTGAGAAATATTTGAAACTGATATCATTGTATTTTCTATGTAATCCTGATTTAGAGGCTGAAAAATATTTGGTAAAGTGACCATATCATTTTCAGTTGTAGAATCATTATTATCAAATTCCCTCCATAATCAAAGTCTTCAATAAATATGGCATTATTTGCTCGAAAAAGGATCTATTTGAGGGGTCATGAAATTTAAAACCTCTAAATCTTTCAAAGTAACCCACAAAGTAGCAACTAATAGTTCTTGAATCCAATTTCTATTCATTAGGCTTGTACGGTCTTGCTTCAGCTGGACATCCCTAGACATATAAGTGCCTAATACAAGGCTCCTTACCAGTCCATAACTCATATGGGCTTTTAGCTACTACCTTGATTGAAACTCTATTTAGTATATAAATTGTTATTTTCAATGCTTCTCCTGAAGTGATTCAGGTAAAGAAGAATGACTAATCAATTCCTTACCATATCCTTTAGAGTTTGATTTCGTCTCTCTGATACACTATTTTGATGCGGAGTTCCTGGAATGGTGTATTGAAGTACAATTTCACACTCTGCTAGATATTTTGCAAAAGGTCCTGGATGTTATTTACCTGAACTATCATATTTACCATAGTATTCTCCTCCATGGTCAAATTTGGCAACCTTAATTTTCTTGCCTAATTGAGTTTCAACTTCAGCTTTGAAAATTTTGAAAACATCCAAAGATTTTGACTTCTTATGAATTAAATAGATATAGTCATAGCGGGAGTAATCATTTGTAAAGTTGACAAAATATTATTGACCATTCCATGAAGCAGTAGGGAAAGGACCACAAATATTCGTATGTATCAACTCTAAAGGTTTCTTACTCCTGTAAGCACCTATTTTTCTTATATTAGTTTATTTTCCCTTAATGCACTCTATACAAATTTTAAAATTTGATAAATCAAGAGAATTAAGAATTTCTTCAGACACAAGCCTTTGTATTTTTTGTTTTGAAATATGACCTAATCGTTTATGCTATAACATTAATGAATTCCAATTTATTAATCTTCACTTAGTACAAAATTATTGGAATGCAGGTTTTCATTATTGTATGAGGATTGACGATTTAATTTATATAATTCGTCAATCAGTATACCAGTTCCAATAATATTAGAGTTTAGATAAATGTTGCAACTTCCATTTCCAAATAGAACAAGTATATCCAGATTTGTCAAACAAGAAATAGAAATTAAGTTTTGTCTAAATGATCGTACATCAAATGTTTTCTCTAATTCTAAATAGAAATCAGTATCTAATAAAATTATAAAGACATCGATAGCCTCCATAGCTACCTTATTTCCATTGCCCACATAGATGTATCTTTCAGCATCATTGGCTTTCGACTCCTTAAGCAATCCTGTATAGTGACACTTATTTGAATAGTTACACATAAATCTATCCACCAAGTGTCATTAGGTACTATAGCCAAATTAACTTCTAAACAAACAAAATAGAGAAGTTTACCTTTCTTTTCATGCCAAGTAGCATAATTGAAACACTGTTTCTTCTTGTGACCTAATTTCTTACAAAAGTAACATGGTTTAGGTTCCTTCGTATCAAATATTTCTTTGTATGTAATTTCTTTATTTTTACATCTTTTTTGCTTATGTGAAATGACTTTATTTTCAAAGGTCGATGTCAAATGAGTACTTTCTATCTTTTCTTATTTAAGTTTATCCTCTTCTTGGACACATTGAGCTATAAACTCATTCAAAATTCATTTTTCCTTTGGAATGTTATATGAAAATTTGAATTGACTGAATTGTGCAGGAAGAGAGATTAAAAGGTGCACAAGTATGTCACAAGATAATTCAAGCTTGAAGGCCCTGAGTTTCGTCACAAGTTTAGACATTTCCATAATGTACTCCCTTATGCTTTTTTTACCCTTATATCGCATTGAAACAATCTTGTTAAGAGTAGTACTCGTTTCAACCTTTTCATTAACATCGAATCGGTTTGTGATTTCTTTTAAAAAACCTTTGGCATCTCTATTCTCTAATGTACCACCTCTTAAGGATTTCAAAATTGGGTGTTGCATCATCATCAAGCTAATGCAATTTGATTGTTCCCACTTCTCATATGCAGACTTCTATAGTGCTAGTTTCATTCAAGTCCACAAGACAATCAAAACATAATGCATAATTAAGATCCATATTGTCATGACCCAAGCCTAGGGCCTAGACATGACACGATGAATGGGGAACCCGAAGGAATCCCAAACAAGCCTATTCGCATATCAATCACACATCCTTGGTCGCGGAAGCAAAATAATAGCTAACAGTAGATATAAATAGGGAAATGAGACTAAGGGAAGTCTTTGATAACCATAACATATTAAAAAGTCAAGGTTATAGCATAGTTACATCACTTGTTCCAACAAAACCTCTAGCATAGATTGGGCGGAAGAAAAGACACTTTCCAGGCTCACCCTTATAGTATCAAGAGTTCAACATAGAGAGATAATATAAGGAAGAGTCGCATAGCTAGTGTCCACAGACTTGAGGACTTACCAAAGATTATCTTTAAAGCACCAAACTAGCCATGAAGAGAATGATCCAAAGGTGTTTCGGTCCCTACATAGTAATATCATGTAGGCATAGAGTGTGCGTTAGTACACTGAAATGTACTAAGTATGTGAGATGCAATGTAACAAGAATCATAAGCTATGTATAGTCAAGATACATAATCATAGTCAACTGATAGCATAATATCAATATGGCATACATGATCAATTCTTTGAGTAAAACACGTTTTTAAGTCATAATCAATGAAGATAAGCTCAATAGGGAATACATATGCTCAACCTTACACAAGCATGTATGAGAATGGCCAAGTAGTTACCCACTCACCTTACAGTATAGCCTTTTCGGAGAATGTTACCAATACCCCTACTTTATGACATAGTCTTTTGGGTAGGTAGTATGATATGCCTCTTATCTTACGATACAATCCTTTTGGTAAGAGTCATGATTGATTCTACCTTACGGCATGGCCTCATCGGTAGAAGTCAATAGGTATCCTTACCTTATGACATAACCTCTTCAATAAGAATATTGGTAAACTTACCTTACGATATGATCTTATTGGTAAGAGAGATCCTACCTTACGGCATACCTTTTTCGGTAGGTTGTCCGTACCTTACGATGTAATATTTTACGTAGGACTATGGGTAACTCTACCTTATGGTATGACCTTTTTGGTCGCTTATCCCTACCTTACAATAAAATCTTTTAAGTAGGGGTACATAATAGCTCATCAAACCATCACATCAAAGGATCACGAAGAACTCCACATTTCTCATGAAAACAAAACATACTATAAAAGTACAAAAATCTTATTGTAGATCGTGGAAACTTTTCAAGAGTATAAAATACTTAGGAACTCATAAAGTATCATAAATTTGTCAATTAAAATCATATAGTTAACCCTTCATCAACATAAAGAATCTTTACCAAGATATTTTATCAAACACTTGGTGAGTGTGCAATGCTAGTTCAAAATCATGCTATTCAAGAGTGAAATCATGTGAGAAAACTTAATGTAAATCAACCCACCAACACTTGATAATACTCTCATGCAATATACAAAGAAACCCTTTATCTAATCTCATAATAGAACATAGATTCAAAGCTCGAAACATGCTAAAAAACTCACTTTTTACAAAACCCCAACATAGTTTATATTCAAATTTCATGGTAGAAGATACCCATAGATAATCAACTTGAAAACATGCAATTTACATGAAAAATAAGGTTGGCATAATGGGTGAAAGACCCAATGATTGAAACCCACATATCTCAAATTCAGAGATTTTCTTGATAAAGATTTGAATGAGAACTTGAAGCTTGAATGAATTTCTTGAATCCGAAATAAGTTTGGGACACTTGAATTTTGGTGAAATATTTGGCTAAGTGTTAGAAAGGGTTTTGAGGAATGTCTTCAATGATATGGGGTTGAGAAATGACTAAGTATAGTTATTTTTATGCATAGGAAGGGCTAGGCACAAAACCCCAAGGCCTTAGTCAAATTTAAAAAAATTTCAACAAAATACACTAGTCTGCACCCTGGTCGCGTCGTGCCAGGGGCGCAGACTCTTACTATTTTCGCAAATTTTTCAAAATTAAGATTTTGCTACGGTTGCTCTAAATTCGAGTTTATAGCCATTTCCCACTCAATGTTTCCCTCAATCACGAATATGAAGTTGGATTTTTGATATCATGTACAGATTTTGAGATATATGAAAATTATGACTATGGGCATTTCAAAGGCACATTTTCAGGAATTTTTGGGGCCATTTCAATATCTCTCCTTTGGGAATATTCATCTCCAAATTTCAAAGAAATGTACATAAGAGAAGTAATCATGAAGATTTCAGCCCAACATGAATGAAATAATGCACTTAAACATCATTTTCAAAATCTCACCATGAAGGTCAACATCACCATAACTTGCCAACATAAACATGAATGCATGCAAATGACATTAGGACTGAAACTTAAGACTTAGTTTTGCTATCTTAAGCTTGAATAGAAAGAAAGAGGTATGGTTATCGCTTCTTCATGCCTGCTTCGGCTCCCCAAAAGATACGTTCAACTTGATGATTCTCCCTAAGGACCTTGACAAACACTACATCCTTATTAATCAGCCTATCTATAGGTCAACTCATCCTCCACAACCTCATGAAGTTCTATAGCACTTGGACCACTAACCCATCTCCTCAACATAAATACATGAACGATAGGATGAACCCTATTCATTCCCATGGGCAATTCCAATTCATAGACCATCTTGTTGATACTCCATAACACTCTATAAGGACCCACAAACCTTAGGTTCAATCCCCTTTCTTGACACAATGGATCACACTCTTCATGGGTGGAACTTGCAAGTGAACCCAATCACCAACACAAGCACACATAGTCTATATTAGTACATAAGGACACCATCTTCCCCTTGGGAAAAAACTCCTAGTTCACCATCTTCCACCCCAAAGCATTCAACTCTAGCAAGGCGAGGTAAAAGTCTTGCTTTGACTTGACCTCATTAACCATTGAAGATTTGAAACCATCAATGCTATAACACTACCATTCTCATCTTCATCCAATCCCATTCCCAATCTAGTCAACCAGTGTACTTTTTTAACCACCCTTTGTTACTCAAGATCCACACTTATAGTAACTAATAAATAACCTCTCATCCCTCAAGCCTTGTATCATCACCTTCAATTGACCCAAAAGCTCTTCTTTATTCTGAAAACGAATCATTATACCATCCATAAATTATGACACATATATCAAGGTAGGGTAAAGACCCTATTCATGAGATCCACAAATGTAGCGGGATATAGGTCAAGCAAAAGACATTTCTGAAAATTCAAATTATTGGAAAGGACATCCAGAAACTCATTGACTACAAAAATCGACTCAACAACCCTAACCTTTACAAGATGATATTTACAACCCTCAAAGATCAATTTCTGCCTAAGACAAGAAATCAATATATCTATACTTACCAATTAACAACCTTCCCACTCAAGTGCGGACTCATTAGGAAATTGGAAATTAACTCTATGGGTTCTAAAACCAATGGAAGCATGCTATGCATGTAATCCAACCACCCTAAGGACAAACTCAAATCTACTATGCCAAGTAAAACGATATCACAAAACAACACTTTATGCAATAATGACATGGGGAAATCCTCCTATAGACTTTCCAGCCATAATAGACACATTAGTGGGGGTTAGACATCAAAAGGACTCGCATAACTATTCGAGACACACACATGAAAATCATTAGCACAAAGACATAATAAAAGAAATAGTGACTCCCAAAACTATCAAAGCATCCACAATAAAATCAAGAAAACCATCAATGTACCAGTAACATCATCGAGTACCTCATCCCCTCCTTGCCTCCTTTGAAGAGCATAGGACCGATTCGATTATCGCCTGAAGCACCCCCTTGATCAATATCACCACCTTTACTCTTTTTTGAGCATATAGACAATCTGGAATTTCGTGGCCCATCTCACCACACCCAAAGCATGCACCCTTGTTCCTTTAATATGTGCCACCATGATTCCTCCCATATTTTGGGGATTAGGATGAGCTACCCTCTCACCACATTCATGGAGCCTTGAGTTAGGTACCCCATCCTTGGCACCCTCTTATTTGAAGCACTAGAGGATCCTTGGCCTTGAAACTCAACACCTTATTCGAATTGGTCACCCTCAAACCGAGCCCTATTGGACTCCCCACTTCCTTTCTTCCTCAACCTTTCCCCCTCTAGTTATTTGGCATAAGTCATGAGGCAGGACAAATCCATATCACCTATCAATATAGTAGCATGACACTCCTTATTCACCAAATTGGATACACCCATCACAAACTTATTCATCCTAGCCCTTGGCTTGGCCACCAATTGTAGAGCAAGCTTAGAGAGTTGGTTGAACTTGAGGGCATACTCTCTTACACTAATAGATCCTTGATTTAGATTCATAAATTCCATTACTTTGGCCTCCCTTAGCTCCAGAAGGAAGAACTAATTGAGAAATGTCATCTTGAACTTTTCCCAAATGATGACATTGTTATTCCCCTTCTTCACCTTCCATTGGGTAAACTAAACTTGAGCTAACCCCTTGAATTGGTAGGCCACCAACTCTGTTTTCTCCTCCGATCTAACTCCCATAATAGATAACACTTCATACACTTCATCAATAAATCTTAAGGATCTTCATCCACTTTAGATCCATGGATTTCTACTGGGTTCATTCTGTAAAATGCCTCATCCTTGAGGCCTGAGTAGGAGCATGTCGGGATTGGACCCCTTGGTGAATTTGGTTGGTTATTATATGTGCCAATATAGTAATGGCATTCCGGAACTCAACTTCAGTATCCCCTCCATCTTGTAGAGCTTAAGAAGTGGGGTAAGTCAGTTGTCCGGCAGGTGCATGGGCCCTCCTTGGTCTCCCTCTCTGTAGAGGTATGATCTAGAAGAGCAAAGAACATTCGTAGGGGAACTTACCTTACAACTAAGGCATGAGATAGACCATGAAGAAGTGAAATTTTTCCTAAACCTCCTCGTAGCCTCCTATTCATAGTTGTGGCATGCTTCACAACCATCAATAAGACTCTAATTGACGCAGTCGGTTGGATTCCACAGACCATTAACAACCTAGTGCTCTGATAACAAGTTTGTAACGACCCAACCCTAAGTCCTAGACATGACATAATGAATGAAAAACTTGAAGGAACCCCAAAAAAGCCTCTTAGCATAACAATCACACATCCTTTGTCGCGAGAGCAAAATAATAATTAATGAGAGATATGAATAGGGAAAATGGGTCTAAGAGAGGTCTTTGATAACCAAAATAAATTTAAAGTCAAGGTTATACCATAGTTACATCACTTGTTCCAGCAACACTTCTAGCATAGATGAGGAGGGGGGATGTCACGACCCAACCCCGGGGCCGTGAATGGTGCCGATAGGACACCGCGACAATCGCTTATACTGAATCTTTACTTA
>JAOTQJ010065100.1:0-13528 GCA_025642045.1 Solanum sejunctum | reverse complement strand
GCCATAACTTTTCCAATTGAACGAATTACTTCGGTTGAATTAATTACGGGGTCTAACATAAACAAATAATAGATTCATCACAACAGACTAGTCACACATGTATCATTCCAACAAAAATATAAATAAAATAAACAAATCATGCTAATCTCTTTGAATCAGATTCATGATCCAAATTAATTATGTTCCTTTTTGGAATCAAATCTTTTGGCCTTGAAGTTGAAGTTGTTCTCTATTTTTATATTTTGGCATTATTGATATTAGCGTCGCTTTGTCCTTGTATAATTGTTTCTCCTTCACTTGTGTATTTTGTACATCAATTATGTATGTTTGTTATTTCTAATTCGGTAATATAAGATGAATTAACTATTCTTTTTATTCAACAGTAAGAGCTTGTGTATCATGACCTGTGCCTTCGGCACAAACAACCTCACCAAATATGGCATCAAAACGATGTATCTCTTCATCTGTCTTGTTAATTATATCAATAGATAGTGGATACTTTGAAATTCCGGGCTAGTTTCTTTTACCTCAAAATATAGTCTTACTCCTATGTCGTTCCTGATCACTATTGGAGATGAACTACCTTAAATGATGTATCAAATTTCTATATTTTTCCTCATCGCATCGATTTTCAATTCGACTACAAGGATGGATTTGAGATTCATAAAAGTAATCATTTGTCCAACAATTATACCATCACTCTTATAACGTGAATAACTAACTTTTGTTTTTCAAATTCTTGAATGCCTCAACATGATCGTCACATTCAACATGTTTTCATTCCTATTTTGATTTACAATAGAGTTAGTTTTGATGAGAGGTTCAAGAACAGAAAATTTTGAACTGTATTATTTTGTTGCATTTTCCCGAGAATTTAGCAAAGTTGGGGGATCAAAAGTTGATTTTATGCTTATTTCCATATAAAACATTATCAAAAAGATACGCGGTTAATTTATATCATGAATGATGCAAAGAGATCAGCATGATTTGTTTATACTGATCACATTTTTGTTGGAATGATACATGTTTCATTGACCTATTGTGATGACTCTCTTATTGACAAGTTATTCATGATACATTGCTAGACATTATAATGAATGTGTATTTAGTTATGAATTAAAATACCATCAGATTAATATTTACAAGATGAATATATTTTGAAAATAAAGTCAGAACTATAAGAACGTATCAAAATATATAGCAACATTTACACTTTCTTTTCTCTTTATTTCTTTAACAGTTGTTGTGTCCGTTTTTTTCAATTTGAACTGATCTATGTTGAGGATCATTAGAAGGAGCTACAATTGATTTTTTGGAATTACTTGTAACTGGCGTCGAAATGGAGACTGACTTCTTTGGTGCTTTTGGAGAAGGATGAATTTCTTCTTGGGTAACAAGTTCTACTGGAATTGATTTTTTATTCCAAATATTCCTCCTCAGTTTTAGAGGAGGTGGAGAAGATGTAGAGCCGACACGCTTGGACTTCCTTAGTAACTGATCTGGTGGTTTAGAAGTAAAGTCCACAAATCTGTCACTTCTTCACTTTGTGATTGACTATGCTTATAACTAAAATTTTTGAAATATGTGATGTTAAAGATTTAGTAGCTGAAACATATTAAGCTCTAGGCAGATCAAGTGTGGTCAATTTAGCCTATGTTGGCACTATGTTTCTATATTTATGCTAAAACTAATATGAATATGTCAACATGATACAAAGTAGTTTGTTTATGTATCATACATTTTTTTATGGATCATGTATCAGAATTAATGATATATAAATAGACTATTTTGTATCATGTTCATTAATTAATGATACATAATAATATTTCTATATTCAAATTCTTTTTTAGCATAAGTGTACCAACATAGTACCAACACGTACTGAATTGGCAGCACTTGATCTGCTTGAAGCTCAATATGTTTTTGCTACTGAATCTTTAATATTGTGTATTCCAAAAACTTCGGTTAGAAAGCATAGTTAATCACAACGTAAAGAAGTGATAGATTTTAACGACTTTACTTCTAAACCACATGATTAGTTACGAAGAAAGTCTAAGTGTGTTGGGTTACATCTTCTCTACCTCCTCCAAAAAAGAGGAGGAATGTTTGGAATAAAAAACAATTCTTGTATAAGTTGTTCCCCAAAAAGAAGCTAATCCTTCTCCAAAAGGATCAAAAAAGTCAATCTCCATTTTGATGCCAATTGTATGTCATACCAAAAAACTAAATGTAGGTTCTACTAATGTTCCTCAGCATAGATTAGTTCTAATTAAAATAATAGACAACAATTATTAAGGAAATAAAGAAATATTTGAAGAAATATGTAAGTTTTGCTATATATTTTGATACATTTTAATAGTTTTGACTTTATTTACAAAATGTATCATCTTATAAAGATTAACCTGATTTATTTTAATAATTCACAACTAAATACACACCCATTATAATGTTTAGTACGCTCTTATACCCTTCTTGGTCTATGAAGTAAAAAAGTATATATCTTCTAGAAATTTTCCATAAATCTAGTACGATTAAAACAAGTCGAATTGGAACATGAAAAATGATGGGTGAAGTTGTATTTGTATGACAGTGACTTTAGTTGCAAATCTCCTAATCACAACTTGAAGAGAGAAGAGAGACTCAAGCCTCACTTGTTTCATTGTTTGCACTTAATCAAAGTCTTAATTTAATTTTATTTCTGATGATAAGGGAGACTCGCAATTGCTACCTTTTTTATGTTGACCCGTAAAACTTTGTTTTACTACGGAAGAACAATGCGATGAGCTTGACCCAGAAAACAAATCCCTTACTTTTATTAGCAAGAGATTTTAAACTTGAGACCTCCAACATGGAAGTCCAAAGCCCAAACACTTGGCCACCTCGAAGGGTATGAAAATATCTCAACATTAATAATTCAGATTTTAGTAATTAAGTCATTTGTTTTCAATGTTTGAATCCTAATCATAGAGTACATTTGCTTTTCTTATTTTACAACCACTTAAAGACTCTGTGATTACGATCTATAACAAAGTTTAACATTTTTAAGATGTCTATTTTAAAATTTCTACAAGCACTGAAAGTTCACTGCTACTCGATCTACTTTAACCCACCACTCATAAATACTATTTCACCCACAACTATTACTACTGTCAACCATCACAATCACCATCCTCAGCCCAATAGCGTCATCCACCATCACCGCTGTCATCAATCACCAAAATAAATCATTGTGTCACAGTTAGCCATCATTTGTACTCATCGTTATAAACCATTATTACATCCACTAATCACTACCAATAATTACCACTATTAGTCAACACTATATATCACTAAGTCTCATTATCATTAACCACCAACATTAGCTATTGATACAATTTCACTACTAATTATCAACCGTCGTCAATAACAATCCCAGTTAAATCACTATCATCAATCATTATACCATAAGATACTATTCACGACCATCATCATTAGTCAAGACCGTTCTAAATCAACAAACAAAATTACCATTTTTAGCCATCACCACCACCAATCGCCACATGAAAAACTGAATATATTTTATTGATACAATATTATATCAATTTAGTATTTTATTTGAATTTTTATATTTATTATTTTTTACACAAAGAAAAATTTTATAATTCAGTTGTTGAGAAAACAAACATTCTTTATTTATTTAGTATTCAAATCTTAATGCAATATCTCAATATTCAGATGTGTGTTTGTACTCATACGTCTTAATCTTAACGAAAACAAATGAGAGTTATGCTACAAAGATGTGGTTTAAGAAAGTGCCTTCAAAGGTATATTTTATATTGTGGAACAAACAGATCCCCAGATCCCCACTGATGATGCTATTTTCTAATGTGTTACTTTCTTTACTATCCACAATATCCTGGGAGTTACTATGGAAAGATAAATGTGGTGCTAGATATGGTGGGACATACACCACCATGGACAACCTCATCATGCTGAAATTCCAACTTAAAAGCAGTCAATGGAAGGAAAACTAGAAAGATATTTGTAAGGATGTCATTGATAGCTATCAATATCCACTGAATATAATTGTAGTGAAATGGATAATGCCCCATACCGAAAGGCTGAAACTAAGTATTGATGATAGTTACAATATTATACAACATTAATAAAAGAGATTGTTAGGGAGACAAATGGAAACATGATCATGGCTTTTGACAAATTAATCCATTTCTGCACTAATAATACTGAGACTCAAGCAGCTTATTTGGTATAACCTGGTGTATCTATAATGGGCTGAGAGGTGTAATTTTGGAGATGGATACTATGCCAGTTGCTAAGTAACCACACTATTGCTTGGACTCTGTTTGAAGATTAAGGTGATGAAAGAGATGATTTTTCAAGGAAACATTAAAGTGCAATATTGCTACAGAGAGGGCAACAATATTGCTAACACTATGGCAAAGTATGAAGCCGACCAAGGATATATGACTATTGCTAAGATGTTTACTCATGCCACAGCTATGCCTAAGGAAGCAACAGGGGCATATTACATGGACAGAGTTCAAAATACCTCTTTCAAGATTAGGAGGACAAAACTTCCTTAATCTTCTTTGTTCTTTTTTCTTTTTTATGACAAAGGAACCTACAATCACTATCCTTTGAATGTACATAGGGTAGAATCCACCTTCGATTAATATCCCGTAAACCATTGTTGAGAGATAAACTGCACTAGACAAGCCTTGTACAATGAGCTAGACCAAGAAACCATGTGTGCGGTTTCGAATCTAAGACCCCCCATTTAAGAGAGATCCCTGCTCAACCAACTCAACCACCATTGTGAGTAAAACTGCCTTAATCTTTTGCAGCATGGAAGTCAGTCCTATGATGTTTCTGTGTAACTATAAGAGTAGGCTTAAAGCTTACAACTCTTTTATAGAAAATGTGCCCCATCCTCAATCTTTTTGCCAACTTTTCTGTAAAAAGATGTACCATCCTCACTACCTTGTAGCGGAGGCTATGGTTTATGTCCTCAGTCATGCCTAATCCCTTTACCACTATTGGCTTTTGAACTTAAAAAAATGTATTTGTATTAGAAACATGCATTTCACTTTTTTTTAAAAAAAAAAACAAAAAAAAAGAAAGTTGAAGTTGTATGAGTGCAGAAAAGTTACACGAGAAAAAATTCTCAAAATAAGCTTTTATAGATTCTATCTTCAAATTCGACAAACAAGGAACTAAAAAATAATTCAAATGTACAACCAATAACAACAACAACATTACCCCAATGCCTCAAAGATTCCCGCTCATTGCGAGGTAAGGGGATCGGATGTACGCAGCCTGATTCCTATGTTTAAAAATATAGTGCGACTATTTCCGGATGACCCATAATAAGCATCGAAAGTTGCATTGACTAACTGCTACTTCACAATTGAAAGAAGCGCAGACAGTTTTAAGAGCCATTTTGCTTTATTCCATCATACCCAAAGCCAAAAAATAGTGAATTTTGACTCCATCCGAGATTGATGGAAACAAATGTACAACCAAACAATATTTTTAAAAAAGAAACAAAATCATGTCTCGACAGCCCTAGTTTTCACTTATGATTATATATATATACGTATTTAAGAAGCTATGGATAATTTTAATAATCACTTCTTAGTTGTTATAACGGTATTTATGGGTTTTCACTTATGGGTCTACAGTTTCATTATATCAGAATTTTCGCTCAGATTTCTATTTCAATATTTTCAGAAAATTCCCAAGCTTCTGTGCAACCCAAATCTTGATAGCGATTGCAATTACTTATCATTCTTTTGGGGAAATTCTTCTTCATATTCCTATAATTTTTGTCAATCTTCTTAAAAAACATTATCTGTTTTTTTCAGTTGCCTTCTGTGATAGAAGAAGATTCAGAAAGAAAATTAACTTGCTCCAATCCGTACTTAATTCAGAAAGAAAATTAACTTTCTTGATCCATACTCGACTTAGGAAAAAGATTTTGTGAAGTAGAAGAAAACGAAAAAGGACTCTTCTCCGACGAACTTCACCACCGCCGCCGACCCTTTCAGGCAGATATACCTCTTTCCAGGCGGCTTTATGGGTCAGGTGTAGAGATCGTAATCAGCATACAACAAATTCCAAAAGAACCAGATCTGGGTCAACAAATTCCAACGACCAATTTCTACTCCAAATTTTGCCGTAATACAACAAATTTTCAAGAAGTTGCTATCTAGTAATATATAGACCAGGTTCTATCATTCCTCTCGTCTTTATTTCGTGTCCTAGACATGAAAGAAATACATATTTGATTTGTTATTGTAAAAAAATATATCAATTTTCTTGAATTGCTTTGTTGATTATTTAATTTGTTGATTGTGAAATTAGATCGGTTTTTCTTCATTGACTTGTGTTTTGGGAAAAAATCATCAAATGCCTTGAATTGAGTGTTGTATTTTACTTGTTCTTGGGAAATTGGACTTGGTTTCCCTTCTTCTACTTATTTGTTAGTTGTAAATTTACTTGTTAGAAAATTTATTAAGTTGCTCATTATTATTGTTTGTTGTACATTACTGTATATTATTGTAGTGTTGGATTGTTGAATTCGAGAGATTATATCTTCTTGGCCTTCTATAGTTTATTGATTTGTTAGTTCGTAGTTTAGTGACATTTGGGACTAATGATGGATTAGGTCATGTCGTCAAATTGGAGTCAGAGGCGAGGGGTAGTGATGTTAAGAGGGGCACGGGCTTCCTTAAATAGAGAGTAGGATCGTGGAACATAGAATCACTTATAGGAAAGTCCATTAAACTAGTGAGGAGTCTTATGAGAAGATAGATTAATATAACGTGTTTAGGAGACTAGATGGGTAGGTACCAAAGCTCGGGATATAGATAGGTTTAAATTATGGTGCTTTGGGGACTCTAGGGATAAATGAAGACAGGTTTAAATTATAGTGGTCTGGGGACTCTAGGGATAAATGGAGTAGATATACAAGTAGATGAGGACCTTAGGAAGTATGTGGTTGAGGTCAGGAAGGTAAATGAAAGGATGAGGTCTATTAAACTTATTATCGGCAACATAGTGAATATAGTTAGTGACTATGTGCCTCAAGTGGGCTTGGATGGGGAAGTCAAAAAGCTTTGTTTAGGAGAACTTGGATAAGCTTGTGAGAGGTATACCGGTCACAGAAAAGATCTTCATTGGCGGTGACTTTAATAGTCATATCGTTGCAACTTCTGGTGTTTTTGATGATGTGCATTTGGTTTTGGGGAAAGGAATGGGGGTAAGACGTCTTTCTTGAATTTTACTAAAGCCTTTGAGTTGGTTATTGCAAATTCATGTTTATTGAAATGGAAAAATCACTTGATTACCTTTCGTAGTATGGTAGCTAAGACTGAAATTGATTACCTCTCCTTCGGAAGGGTGATAGAAGACTTTGTAAGTACTGCAAGGTCATTACGACTGAAAGTATTTCCACGCAACATAGGCTTTTAATGATGGATCTGGAGATTAAGAGAGATAAGAAGAATGCTATTTATTTCCAGCCAAGGATTAGATGAGAAGGTCTGACTCCTACCCTTTATTGGGAGATAGAGGAGAAGTTGAGTAGTTTGTGGGCTTCAAGTAGTAGCGGGTATACGAACAATATATGGAATATTACTGTTGGTTGCATTAGAAAAGTATCTACTGAGATACTAAGGGTATCGAGATAGACCTTTGATGGACATTAAGGTGATTGGTGGTGGAATGAAAAAGTTCAAGCCAAAGTGAAAGCTACGAAAGTTGCTTATACAAAGTGGTTGGAGTGTATAGATAAGGATGAGAATGAAGGCTTAAGAATATCTATAAGATGACGAAGATAGTGGCAAAGACGTCAGTCACGAGCGCTAAGATAGCAGTGTTCGAATATTTGTTTGTCGAGTTAGTAGAAAAGACGAGGACAAGAGATTATATAGGCTCGCGCGAGAAAGAGAGAGAAAAGATCGCAACTTGGACCAAGTGAAGTGCATCAACGATGAGGATGGTGAGGTGCTGGTGGATAAGACTTCCATTAAAAAAAGGTGGTAGGCTTACTTTCACAAATTCTTAAATAAACAAAGGACAGAGATGTTGAGTTGGGTGATTTGGTTCACTCTAATAGGCATTGAGATTTTGGTTACTACAAGCATTCCAAAGCTTAGGAGGTTAGATGTGCTATTAGTAGGATGAATAAAGAGGGAGTGATTGGACCCGATGAGATTTCGCTGAATTTTTGGAACACAGTCCAAGATGGTTTGGAGTGGTTGACCAGGTTGTTTAATGCTATTCTGAAAACTACTAAGATGTCAAATGAATGGAGGAGTACAATGGTCCCATTGTACAAGAACAAGGATGGTATTTAAAATTGTAACAATTACAGGGGCATCAGGTTGCCAACCCACACTATGAAGGTATGGGAGAGAGTAGTAGAGGTGAGGGTAAGAAGAAAAGTGTCTATTTCAGAGAATAGATCAGATTTATGTCGGGTCAATTGACTATTGAAGCAATTCATGTTGTTCGGAGACTAGTGAAGAAATATAGGTATAAAAAGAGAGACCTTTATCTGGTATTCATTGATCTTGAGAAAGCCTATGACAAAGTCCCAAGGGATGTCCTATAGAGGTATCTAGAAGCAAAAGGTGTTCCAATAGTGTATATTAGGGTAATAAAGGACATGTATGATGGAGCCAAAACTCAGGTAAGGACGACAGAAAGAGACTCAAAATATTTTCCTGTTGAGATGAGACTTCATAAATGATTTCTGTTAAGCCCTTTTCTTTATGCCTTATTGATGGATAAGCTGACACGATCTACTAAGAAGGAGGTTCCCTAGTGTATGCTATTTGCGGATGACATAGTACTGATCGATGAGACTTGGGATAAAGTTAATAATAGGTTGAGGGTCTGAGACATACTTTGGAATCCAAAGGATTCAAATTGAGTAGGACCAAAATAGAATACTTGGAGAGCAAATTCAGTGTTACAAGGGATAAAGCGGACATTGAGAAAGATTTAAATATACATTTTAACTGGTAACTTTGTATATTCCACAAAAGACAGTACTGAAACTATACTTATCAGAATTTTTACGACTTGCATTTCAAATCCTACTATCTTTTACTAAATTGAGTCTAGCATACCAATTATAGAGATAGTGTCATTTGAGTATAACCGATTACACCAAAAAATAATATAAGACAATTTAGTTTGACACTCTACATTATGAAAAGCTCTAGAGCTTCTTTCCTTCCATATTGTGCACCATATACTAGCTAGGATAATTCTCCATTTGTCTCTATTCTTAGATTGTTTTCCTGCTTCCTCCCGACTCTGGGTTGCTTCTGTGATTTTGGTTGGCATGGTCTATGACATAACCTTAAGATTCAAGAATAACCTCCATATTGGCCAGTGATCTTGCAATATAGCAAGAAATGATTAATTGTCTCAGCAGTTTCCCCACAAAAGAAAAATCTAGAAGATAATGGTATCCCCCTTGTTTTAAACTTGTCCTGGGTCAGTACAACTTTTTTAGATAACAACCAAACAAAACATGCCACTTTGAGTGGGATTTTTGACTTCCAGATTCCTCTCCATGGCCAGTGGCTTTGAGACTAATGAGAATGATTCAAACAATTGTATGCATAGCCCACCTTAAAACGACCCTTCCGCTTGCCTTTCCACTACAAAATGTCTTGACCCCCTTCCAAACCATTAATTGTCCAATGATGTTGAAAAAATTTGCTACTCATTGAATCTCCCAATCATTTAATTGTCTTATAAAGATGAAGTTTCACCCTTGAGAAGTCTAGTGATATTTGCTATGGTCTTCTATTAGTTAGATACTAGAAAATATATACCATGTTACAAGACCTCTAGCCTACGTCCCACGTGCCAATAGTCCTTTCAAAATTTTGTTTTCTCTCGATTGCCCACTTTGATCTTTTTATTAGTCTTACACTCAGACCATCTAATAGATTTCGATAAACTGACCCCATATGGCGTAGTCACCTCGTTGGTCATCCAGTTGTCTTCCTATACATATTTTTCCTTAATGACTTCCATCCAGTAGGACTGTTCTTCATTATTGAACTTCCAGAAACATTTCATTCTAAGGGCTTTGCTCTGATTCATCAAGTTCTTTATTCCTAGACCTTCATGCTTCTTTCCTACTATCACAGCATCCCATGTGACCAAGTTACAGCCATTTCTCTCACTATTTCCTTGTCGTAGAAATTTTCTTCTGATTTTATCCTACATAGTGATTACCCTTTTTTGGATTGGAATTACTGATATCATATAGGTTGGTAGTGAATCAAGACAGAATTAATCAAGGTCAACCTACCATCCCTAGAGAGATATTATGACTTTCATCTTACTAGCTTCATTTCACATTTCTCAACAACTTTGTTCCAAATTTCATATGATTTAGATTTGGCCCCCAAAGGCATCCCAAGATATGATGTAGGTAGTGCTCTAATTTCCCCTCCTAGAACAACATTTAAGGCTTCCATGTTGTGTACTTCATTAATTGGATAGAGGTGGGTTTTTCTCCAATTAATGAGTAGACTAGACAACCCTTCAAAATAACACTAAGATCACCCTCAACACCTTTAGTTGGGCTTCATCAGTATCACATAATATCAAGGTATCATCAGCATATTGTAGATGGGTAAGTTCGATACTATCTACTTCAGGTTGCTGACCTCAAAACCTCTAAGCCATCCCCTCTCTTTAGTTGGTCTGATCATCTTTTTCATTCCTTACATAGCAAGTAGGAAAAGGAAAGGAGACAGAGGGTCTCCTTGCCTCAGTCCCCTCTCCGTACTAAAGAAACCAACAGGGCACCCATTTATAAGTATTGAGAATCTCACAGTGGTGATACATTTGTCGGATCCAGTGGATCCACTTCATCCAAAATCCCATTTTTCCTAGTATGGTTAAAAGATATTCCCAATTAATATGGTCATAGGTTTTTTCTATGTATAATGTATAAAGTATTCTAAGTTTCTTTTGCTTTTGTCTAGAATCCACTGCCTCATTAGCTATCAACAGTGCATCCATGATTTGTCTTCCTTGGATGAAAGCCATTTGATGGGAATCCACAAGTTTAGCCATTACCCCTTTTATTCTCTTTGCCAGAACTTTAGGAAAAAGCTTGTAGATTTGCCTATTAAGCTGATAGACCTGAAATCTCTTAGTTCATTGGCAACCTTCTTTTTTTTTATGAAAGTAATAAATGCTGCATTTAAACTTATTTCAAACACTTCCTAATCAAAAAAGTTTTGAAAAGCTTTCCTGATGTCCTTCTTTAACACCTCCTAACATTTTAAGAAGAAACTCATGATAAACCTATCAGGATCGGTTGGTTTATCAATTGCACGCATTTTTAGACATTTAAGGACTTTACTCTCCTTAAAGTTCCTTTGCAGATTCTCCTTTTCCTCGTCTGTTAACCTAGCACAATTGGCATCAGTATACGCAGGTCTCTAATCAGTGATCTCAGTATATAGCTTCTTATAGAAATCTACTATCTCCCTTCAATTCTGGCAGGATCTTGGGATAGCTCTCCTTGGATTATCAGCAAATCAATTGTTGTTGTACCTCGAATGGGCATTGTCCATTTTGTGGAAAAACTTAGTGTTCATGTCTCCTTCCTTTAACCATAGGGATCTTCATTTTTGTCTTCATGAAATTTCTTTATGTTTAAATAATTCCTCAAACTCTAGTAATTTGGAGTTCTTCCTTGTTTCCTCCTCCTTTGTTAGTGAGCTACCCTTACTGACTTTATCAAAAATAGCTAGTTCCTTGAGTAAGTTCATCTTTTTAGCTCCCAGGTTCCCTTCATCACTCTCACTCCAAAACTTAAGCTTTCCTTGTAGTGCCTTAAGTTTTGAAGCAAGTACAAAGTCTAGTCTCCCAAAATAGTTGAAGAAGTTCCCCCATTCCTCGATTCTGTTTGTGAACCCTTCTATGTCTAACCACAATGTTGTCATCCCATTCATTTGATATCAGGACCCTATCAATTCTCTAGGCAATGTCTTGATTATCTCCTTTGAACTAAGTATATGGGCAATTCTCTAATAGGATGTCGATCAACTTCAGGTCTTCTAAGAAATCTGAAAATTCTCTCAAGTCTTTTGTTCTTCTTTATAGTTTCTCTTTTCAAAGATGGACCTCACCACATTAAAATCTCTACACACATCCTAAGGTCCTTCTATTAGACCCCTTATAGCCCCTATTTCCTCCTAGACAAGCCTCTTTTCTACATAGCAGTTGGGAGCATAGACCCCTGTAATGTGACAAGTGAAGTTTTGAAGTTGAGCTTCAAATTTGCAAGTCATGAAGTATAAGTCAATCTCCAAAATACCCCCTCTTCCACACTTTGTTGTCCCACAACATTAGAATTCCCCCTTTAGTCCCACTAGCTTCCAAATACACATAACCCATGTAACTCCCCAAATCTGCTAAACCTTCTTTATCTCATCCCCTTCTAACTTAGTTTCTTGCAAACAAATGATTTTTGCATTACATTCCCCATAACACTTTCGACTAATCTTCTCTTATCTCTGTTATTCAGTACCCTTACATTTCATGAAAAACTAGTTTAAATTTCATCTATCACTAATGAGCAGGTTTCTCCCCATAACCCTGTGTCAACCATTCTTGAATTTCATTAGACTTTTAAACTCTTGACGACCTCTGAATCTTGTTTTCTTGCAAACAAACTCTAGTTCCATTTTTCTAGCATGTCTCTAACTGTCCACTTGAAGTAATAGCTCCAGCGCCTCCTCTTCATGGCCTGGGAAATCAATAGCCAAAATTTTACCCAATCTGATCAAGCTTATTTTGCACCCAGTTTGAAGTCTCCATCCCATTATTCTTTATCACTACTTATTCTTAAATTTGTAGTGGTACTTGTTCCTCAATCTCCCTGTCCTTCATGAGAGTGATCGATCGATTCTCCTCCTTTTCTGTAATCTCCCCCTTAATTCATTATCATCTATCTCTATTAATTGGCAATGAGATTTGATAATTGATTCTCCAATCATGTCTATCATCTCTACCTCCTTATGGATAGATTGCTTCGAGACCTACATGATTGTTCTTTCTGTGTCTTGGTCACATCGCAGCTTTGGGAGTTCTAAAAAATTACCACTATTAAGTGGTACTGGGCTTTTACAAGTTGTCATTAAAAATGACTTGACTTGAAAAGTCTAGCCCATTCTTAAAAAGTAGTTTCCTCTTTATATTAGACTATTGATGGTCTAAAGCTACTTCCGCAATTAAATGGGACACATGCCCCACAAGCCCCCCCACACTCGATTTGTTAGGACCCGTAGCTTAATTTAAACCCCGAAAGTCCTTAATTGGCTCGATTTAAGAAAGTTTGGGACCGAATGCAACATTTCTTGTAAGTTTGGTCCTTAATTATAATTTGATGTGGGGTCAAGTGCATATGGACTCCTTTGATTGGTCCAAGTGGTTATGTATTATCTATATATATCACCAAGCATCTTGTACAAGATCAACA
>JAOTQJ010065099.1:35778-47856 GCA_025642045.1 Solanum sejunctum | reverse complement strand
TATTTGAATGTATGAAATGTTTTAAACTGTTATACTGAGATGAACATGAGTTGAGGAGTTCAAGTGAGTATTCTTGGGCCTATTACTATTATTATATTATTATATTTGAGCCATTGGACTTACCGTACGTTCCACGTATTGACGCCCTTGGCGCTGCATCGTTTCATGATGCAGATAATGGAGATAGAGGACTTCAATCAATGCACCGCTGAGATTCGGATTGTACACTTCAGAGTTCGTGAGCTCTTCTTACATTCTGGAGAAACCTTTTTTATCTTTTGTCTTTCATTAAGAACTTTATCTATTTGAGGTGTTTATGGCCTGTTATGGCGCCGTCTAGATTATTGAGTAAACGTTTCATAGACATTGAGTAAGTGATTTGTTAAAAGTATTGTATAATTTCAAAACCTTTTTCTTTGAAATTTTGAGCAAGTTTTCATTAATAATATTGTATCTATTTGAGTTATTTTCTTCCGTTGTTGAGTACGACGTGACAATGAGGCCAAGTGGTTCGCTCAGAGGCTAGCAATAGTCTTCACGTGTCAGCTATGCCAAGGTTACCCTCCCCGGGCATGACAATGCCTTTGTCTATCATATCAGATCGTGGTGCTCAATTCACTTCTCACTTTTGGAGGTCCTTCCAAAGAGGTTTTGGTACCAAGGTAGAGCTTACTACGACCTTTCACCCTCAAATGGATGGGCAAGCCAAAAGAACTATCCAATCTCTTGAGGATATGCTTAGAGTTTGTGTGTTGGAGTTTAAGGGTATTTGGGATGATTATCTTTCACCCATTGAATTTGCTTACAATAATAGTTATCATTCAAGCATTAGGATGGATCCTTTTGAGGCTCTCTATGGTAGGCGTTGTAGGTCCCTGGTTTGATGGTTTGAGGTGGCGGAAATGGGTTTATTAGGTCCGGATTTGGTTATGGAGGCCATGGAGAAGGTGAGGTTGATAAGAGAGAGGTTGAAAAAAGCTAAAGTTGACAAAAGTCGTATGCCAATGTGAGGAGAAGGAACCTTGAATTTAAGGTTAATGATTGGGTCTATTTGAAAGTCTCACCTAAGAAGAGTGTGGTTCATTTTGGTAAAAAAAGTAAATTGAGTCCAAGATTTATGGGTCCTTATAGAGTATTGAGGAGGATTGGTAAGGTAGCATATAAGTTGGAGTTTCCCAATGATATGAATATGGTTCATCCGATCTTCAATGTATCCATATTGAGGAAGTGTATGGGTGACCCATGTGCTATTGTGCCTTTAGATGTGGTGGGTGTTGTTGAAGACAATTTGACTTATGAAGAGGTTCTGGCAGAAATTTTGGATAGACAAGTGAAGAGGTTGAGGAATAAGGATGTTGCTTCTGTTAAGGTTCTTTGAAGAAATCAACCAGTTGAAAATGCCACATGGGAAGTTGAGGCGGACATGCGAAACTGATATCCCTATCTCTTCCATTCTATTCAAGTCTAAGGTACTAATTTTAAGTCCCCTATGTGGTTTCAAGTCTTAAATTTTAGCCCTTATGTCATTTGCATGCATTCATGGTTATGTTGACAAGTTTATGGTGTTTTTGACACTTATGTTGAGATTTTTGAAATGATATTTTAATGCATTTTATGCATTTGTGTTTGGGTTGAACTCATCTTGATTATTTCTCTCATATATGTTTCTTTGACATTCGGGGATAAATGTTCCCAAGGGGGAGATATTGAAACGCCCCAAAAAGTGTCCCAAAAATGTGCCTCGAAAATGTCCATATTCGTAATTTTTATATATCTCAAAATTCGTACGTGATATCAAAAATTCAACTTCATATTATTAATCAGGGATAAAATTGAGCGGGAAATGGATATAACCCAAATTTTAGAGAATCCATAGCGAAAAATGAATTTGGCCATATTTTAATTTCCAGAATCTATTCGCGCTGGGCCGCGACGCAGAGCAGCGTATTTTGTTGCCAGTTTTTCTTAT
Organism: Solanum sejunctum; assembly: GCA_025642045.1. Lineage (NCBI taxonomy): Eukaryota > Viridiplantae > Streptophyta > Magnoliopsida > Solanales > Solanaceae > Solanum > Solanum sejunctum. The sequence goes on along the minus strand of JAOTQJ010065099.1, from coordinate 45,887 downwards.
TTTGGCCTAAGGCCTTGGGGTCTTGGGCCTAAGCCTTCTCTATGCATAAAAACACCTACACTTAGTCATTTTTCAATGCCATATCATTTAAGAGATTTTCCAAAACTCTCTCTAACACTTAACCAAATATTTCATCTGAAAATCAAGTGTCCCAATATCATTCCAGATCTCAAGAAATTCATTCAAGTTTCAAGTTCTCATTCAAATCTTCATCAAGAAAATCTCCCAAATTGAGGTATATGGCTTTCAACCATTGGATCCTTTCATCCATGATGCCCAACTTTCCTTTTTTATGCAAATTACATATTTTCATGTTGATTTATCTATGGGTACTTCTTATTATGAATTTGACTACGAACTATGTTGAGGTTTCATAAAATGTTGATTGTTTAAGTATGTTTTGAGCTATGAATCTATGATCTATTTTGAGTTTTGATAAGAGGTTTTCTATGTATCTTTGCATGAAGGTGTTACCAAGTGTTAGTGGGTTAATTTACTCCAAGTTTTCTCATATGATTTCACTCTTGAATTGTATGATTTTGAACTAGCATTATCCATCCACCAAGTGTTTGATAAAATGTCCGGTTATGAATTCTTGAGTTATTGAAGGTCTATTGTAGGACTTATGAACTAAGTGACCTTATGATAATGAAAGGAATACATGTATGCATTGAATTTTTGAAAAGTTTCTATAGTGTCACAAGTTGACCACACCTTGTTAAGGGGTGCTATGCCTCAATCGCCTTGTCGGGGGGTGGTATACCCGTACTACAATATTGAGAGGTATATAACTCAATCGCCTTGTCGAGGGGTACTATGCTCATACTATCAATTGAGGGGTAGACACCTCAATTGCCATCCGAGAAGGTGGTAGGCCTTGGATTCCAAGTACTAGGTTGCTTGGGCTATGATGATGGTCTCTTCCTATACATATATTATGTTCCATATAAGCATGTTTTACTTCAAGCATTGATCATGCATACCATGTTGAATCTCCTTATCAACTCTCATAATATATCATAGATTCATAGCTCAAAACATGCTTAAACAATCAATATTTCATGAAACCCCATCATAGTTTATAATCAAATTCATAGTAAGAGATACCCATTGATAATTTAACTTGAAAATATGCAATTTACATAAAAAGGAAGGTTAGGCACCATGGGTGAAAGGACCCAATGGTTGAAACCCACATACCACAAATTTGGGGATTTCCTTGATAAAGACTTGAATGGAAACTTGAATGAATTTCTTGAGATTTGAAAATGAGTTTGGCATACTTGAATTTGGATGAAATATTTGACTAAGTGTTAGAGAGGGTTTTGGGGAATGTCTTGACTGATATGGGTTGAAAAATAACTAAGTATAGGTGTCTTTATGCATAGGAAGGCTTATGCCCAAGACCTCAAAGCCTTACGCCGAAACTGCAAAAACTGGCAACAAAATACACTGATCCATGCCCCGGTTGCGTCATGCTAGGGGTGAGGATCCTTACTATTTTCCATAAATTTTGGAAAATAATTTTTTGCTACAGTTTCTCTAAAATCGGGACTATACCCATTCCCCACTCAATTTTGCCCCCGACCATAAATATGAAGTCACATTTTTGATATCACGCATGAATTTTGAGATATATGAAAATTATGATTATGGGCATTTTCAAGACACATTTTTGGGCACTTTCGGGGCATTTTAATATCTCCCCCTTGGGAATATTCATCCCCGAATGTCAATAAAATGTACATAAGGGGAGTAATCAAGATAATTTCAGCCCAACAAATGAGTGCAACAAAAGCATTTAAACATCATTTCAAAAATCTCAACATAAGTGTCAAATCACCATAAATTTGTCAACATAAACATAAATGCATACAAATGACATAAGGTCTGAAACTTAAGACTTGAAATCACATAGAGGACTTAAGTTAGCACTTAGGCTTGAGTAGAATGGAAGAGATAGAGATATTACTTTTGCATGGCCGCCTCGGGTTCCCATGTGACACTCTTAACTTGTTGGTTTCTCCAAAACCCTTGACAGAAGCCACATCGTTGTTCCTTAACCTCTTCACTTATCTATCCAAAATTTCTATCGAGACCTCTTGATAAGTCAAATTGCCTTCAACAAAACACACAATATCTAAAGGAATAATAGCACTTGGGTCACCCACACCCTTTCTCAATATAGAAACATGGAAGACTAGATGAACCATATTCATATCATTGGGCAACTCCAACTTATAGGCCACCTTGCCAATCATCTTAAACACTATATAAGGACCTATAAATCTTATAGTTAATTTACCCTTCATGGGTAAGACCTTCAAGGAGAACCAATCATTAACCTTGAATTCAAAATCCCTTCTCCTCACATTAGCATAGGACTTTTGTCTACTTTGGGCTTTTTTTAACCTTTCCCTTTTCAGCCTCACCTTCTCCATAGCCTCTATAACCAAATCCGAACCTAACAAAGCCCTATCCCTACATCAAACCATCAAACCAGGGACCTATAAGATCTACCATAGAGATCCAAAAAGGAGCCATACCAATGATTGAATAATAGTTGTTGTTGTAAGAAAACTCAATGAGTGGAAGGTGTTCATCCCAACTACCTTTAAATTCAAAAACATAAGCTCTAAGCATATCCTTAAGAGTTTGGATAATTCTCTTGGCTTGGCCATCTGTTTGAGGGTGAAAAGCCACGCTAAGGCTTATCTTGGTACCAAGACCTCTATGGAAGGACCTCCAAAAGTGAGAAGTGAATTGTGCACCATGATCCGATATGATAGACAAAGGCACCCAATGCAATCTAATCAACTCATGAATATACAATTTGGCATAATCTTTGGCACCATAAGTAGTTTTGATTAGTAGGAAATAAGCTGACTTTGTTATTCTATCAATCACAACCCAAATAGAATCAAAATACTTTCCATTGTAGCGACCCCAAAAAGTGCCCAAAAACGTGCCTCAAAATGCTCAAAATTTTAAATTTCATTTATCTCAAAATATGTTCGTTATTTTACAAACTGACTTTAGATACTTGTTTAGAGGGTCCAAATTTGGGGGAAAAGGATCTAACCCTAAGTTATGACAAAGGTTTAGCAGTTTTGAAATTTCAAGAATGCGAATTCCAGAGAGGAATTCAAGTCCTTAGAGCGGCGCGACTCTATATAAAAAGGTGTCTATTTTTTTATGTCCAATACTTTTAAGTCTTGGGACTAGGTGTTTCCAAACATGTTTTTACCTATACATAGCCTTATTTTACCCTCATATTATCCAAATCACTCCCCAATACTCACTTAAACACTTAGCCATATTTTCTCTCCCAAATTCAAGTCGCAAAACCCTCCTTCAAAACTAAGGAATTCCTTCAAGCTTTAAGTCTCCATCTCCAATCTTCTTCAAGGTTTCTCCAAAAGCTAAGGTATGTGGTGTTGAACCATTGGGCCCTTTCACCCATGGTATCTAAGACTCCTTTATACTAATATTACATGATTTAAAGTTGATTTTGATTGTGGGTCTTGTATACTAAGAAATTTACTGCATAGTGATTTTAGTTCATAAAAGTATAGTTGTTTTAGCATGTTTTGAACTCTAAATCTTGGTTCTAATGTTGGATTTGATGAGGGGTTTTGATGTGAATGTCTTAGGGGTATTATAGTATATTGATTGATGGTTTTACGAAAAAATTTCTTACATGATTTTATCTCTACATTGCATGATCTTGTACCCCCATTACAATCCCTCAAGTGTTTAATAAAATGTCTGGCTAAGGTTTCTTAAGGAATTGAAGGTCCAATGCATGCCATATGCATCGAGTAGTGTTAGGATGATTATATTATATGAAATGATAGTGAAACAATGGTGTGCATATGATGTAAAATGATGAGAGGAAATGTAGGTATATGTTATCTTTATGATGATGAAAGTATGTTGTACATGTGCTGAATTCATGAAATATATCTATGATGTTGTAAGTTGATTGCTTTATTGTGGGACTACCAATCCTCAATCACTTTGTTGATAGGGTGTCAAGTCTCAATCACTTGACGAGGAGGTGCCAAGCCTCAGTTGCCTTGTTGAGGGGGTACCAAGCCTCAATTACCTTGTTGAGAGAGTTCCAAGTCTCAATCACCTTAACGAGGGGGTGCCAAACCTCGGATGCCTTATTGAAAGGGTATCAAGCCTCAATCACCATTCATAGAATGGTGTGCCTTGGAGTTAGAAAGTAGTTGACTTGGTCTATGATGATGGTCTATTCCTATACATGCTCTAATTCTATATAAGCATATGATTCACAAACATGTTTTACTTCAAGCATCATTCATATATGTCACATTGATAGTATGCTTTCCATTGTCTATGTTCATGCATTTTTTCTATGATGTCTATCTATTATTGCATTGCATCCCAGAGACTTAGTACATTCAAATGTACTAACACATACTCTATGCCTACATAATGTTACCATGTAGTAATTGGAGCTCTATTTGGTCATCCTCTTCCTCCACGTGGCTAGTGATATCCATTCAAGCTAGTTGGTGAGTTCTCATGTCTGAGGGCAATATCTATGTTCTTATGCTATATATTTAAGAATATTTTTTCTTTTTGATAAACTTGACTATGAGGGTGAGCCTGGTTGCTTGTCTTGGCCCCCGCTAAGTTTTATGTTAGAGGTGTTGTTGGACAAAGTATGTATTATGCTTGATCTTTGAGTCACTTATGATATCTGAGCTATTTAAATATATATATATATATATATATATATCCCTTAGTCTCAATTTTACCTTGTTTATGTTTCTTATGTCATTTAGTTTGCTTACACAACCAAGGATGTGTTATGATATGCTAAGACACTTATTTGGGGTCTCTTTGGGTTCTCCATTCACTGATCACGTCTAGGCCCTAGAATTAGGTCATGATAGAAGTTATCAGAGCACTGGGTTAAAATATTCTCGGAGTCCAATACACTGTATCAATTAGAATCTTATTCATGGTTGTGCTCTACACCACACCTATGAATAGGAGGCTATGAGACGTTTTAGGAAATGGTTCCCTTCTTTATGGTCTATGTCGTGATTTAGAAGTGAGATAGGGTTTTCCCCTCTAAAGAATGTTCTTTTCTATTCTGGTTGATCATGCCACTTCAATGGTCAGGAAGGTAAAGGAAGGTAAGTTGAAGGTTTTCATTTTGATGGATCCCAGTTCCACTATTTCTTTTATTATTACTTTTTGTTGCTAGTGGGGATTCTTGTGTGCCCAAGTTATTGTGTGGATCTTTGGTCTCTCTCTTTTTGTTGAGTCTATTGTTGCTAGAAGGTCATTGGTATTGTTTTATATTCTTGTTGCACTAGGTCTTGCCTTGTGACTTGTTGAATTTGATGTGGTGGATTTTGATGTCATTCTTGGGTTGGATTAGTTACATGCATGTCGTATCTCCATGGATGGTAGGATCTGTAAATCTTGTTTCCTATTCCCTAATTAATCCGTCTTTGAGTAGGAAGTTTTCAAGTGGCAGCAAAAGAGGTAGGTCCATTCTTATCTCAAGGTTCAATTGATCTCTAAGGGTTGCCTTTGTTCTCATTGCGTAGGAGTCTTGTTTTATGATCTTGGATGGACTTAGCTTGATATGTTTGAGGTCTTGGGGTAGTTTGGGCTACTTGCGTAGTATGTTTCCAATAAAGGTAGAACTCATAAGGTTGTAATATGTTGGTTGGGGATGGCTGATCTATGTGGTCAATTACAATGGGTTAGCTGCTTCACTAAGGTTGATCTTTGGTTTGAGCCTGGTCCCCAAGTGAGCATTATTGGTAGTGGTAGAGTTGTTTGGTTATTTTATACATTGTCTATATTTATGTGTCCATAGAATGGGGTCTTAAAACCTTACTTGATATGGTTATAGTGATCTCCAGTGATGAGGTATTGATTTGTTTAAGGCTTGTGCATTGTTTGGGGGTAGTGTTACAAGTCTAGAAGGATGAAAGGTTGTTTGCTAAATATAATAGGTTTGAGTGGAGGATACAAGAAGGTGGTTAGAGCTTCTTAAGAAGTATGATATGAGTGTGCATTAAGGTTATTGTTATGGGCGGTGCTCTAGGTAGCCTAGCATGTATTGATGAGAGTGGTAAAGAGGAGACTACTAGGGCCCATATTTGGGTAGGTTGGAAGGTAGGTTGAGGGAAGTTGAGAATGGTAGTGTAGTGTTCTTGGTGGTCCCAAATCTTCTTTGGTTAAGGAGGTCTACTTTAAGCAAGGCCTGGATTCCACTTTATTAGGGTTGGAAGTTTTGGGTGGAAAGATGGTAGAGTAGAGGTTATCTCCCAAGGGGAGGGAGATGGTGGTTCGTGGCAACAAGTAGGTTAGGTGTATATAAGGTTAACAATTGAATTGAGGATTGTGATCCTTATCGCGTGTAGAAGGAGGTTGGTAAGGTTGCATAAGTTTGGGAATTGCCTATGGTAGGGGTATGATTTATTCGGTTTGTCATGCTTCTAGGTTGGGCAGATGTGATGGTAACACTAGTGCTATAGAACTCCTTGAAGTTATGGGTGTTGGGTGATGAGTTGACTTATGAGGAGGTTCGATGGAAAAGTTATGTGAAGACTGATTGATAAGGATGTGGTATTCGTTAAAGCTCCTTGGAAGGTCCATCAAGCTGAAAGTGTCTCTCGTGGAGTGGGCATGGAAAGCAATCCCATATCTCTTTCATTCTATTCAAGATTATGATGACATATCAAGTCCTTTTATGATCCTAAGCCTTATGTTACAACCCCTACGCCATTTGCATGCATCCATGTTTATGTTAACAAGTTCATGATAATTTTTGACACTTATGTTGATATTTCGAAAATGGTGTTTTAAAATGCATTATTGCACTCTTATTGGGGCTGACATGTTTATGATCACTCTTGTCTTTTATGTCTCTTTACATTCGAGGACAAATGATCCCAAGAGGAAGATATTGTAATGACCCCAAAAAGTGCCCAAAAGCATGCCGCAAAATACCTTGAATTTAAGTTTCATATATCTCAAAATCCATTCGTTATTTCAAAAATCTGACTTCGGATTCTTGTTCAGGCAATCCAAATTAGGGAGAATGGTTCTAACCCCAATTTAAGAGCAAAGTTAGCAATTTCAAAATTTCAAGAATGCGAATTCTAGAGAGGAATCCTCGTCCTCAGCGCGACGCGCCTCTATATAAAAAGGTGTCTATTTTTTTTATTCGGTCTAAGACTTTTAAGTCTTGGACCTAAGTGTTCTCAAATGTGTCTTTACCTATATTTAGATTTATTTCATCATCATATTATCTAAACATTCCCTTATAATCACTCAAACACTTAGCTATATTTTCTCTTCCAAATTCAAGTCCTAAAACCCTCCTCCAGAACTAAGGAATTCCTTCAAGCTTCAAGTCTCCATCTCCAATCTTCTTGAAGCTTTCTCTAAAAGCTAAGGTATATGGTGCTGAGCCATTGGATCCTTTCACCCATGGTGCCTAAGCCTTCTTTTGACTAATATTGCATGATTTAAAGTTGATTTTGCTTGTGGGTCTTGTACATTAAGAAATTTACTGCATAGTGATTTTAGTTCATAAAAGTATGGTTGTTTTAGCATGTTTTGAGCTCTAAATCTTGGTTCTATTATTGAATTTGATGAGGGATTTTGGTGTGAATATCTTAGGGTTGTTGCAACATATTGATTGATGGTTTTACTAAAAATTTTCTTGCATGATTTTATCTCTAAATTGCATGTTCTTTTACCCTAATTACACCCCCCAAGTATTTGATAAAATATTTAGCAGGGTTTCTTGAGGAATTGAAGGTCCAATGCATGCCATATGAGTTGAATAATATTAGGATGATTATATTATGATGAAATGATGATAGAATGATGATGAAACAATGGTGTGCATATAATGTAAAATGATGAGAGGAAATGTAGGTATACGATGACTTTATGATGATGAAAGTGTGTTGTATATGTGTTGAATTCATGAAAAGTATCTATGATGTTGCAAGTTGATTGCCTTGTTGAGGGGATACCAAGCCTCAATCAGCTTGTTGAGAGGGTGCCAAGTCTTAATCACCTTGACGAGGGGGTACCAAGCCTCGGTTGCCTCGTGGAGGGGGTACCAAGCCTCAATCACCTTATTGAGACAATGCCAAGTCTCAATCACCTTAATGAAGGGGTGCCAAGAATCTGATGCCTTATTAAGGGGATATCAAGCCTCAATCACCATTCAAGGAATGGTGTAACTTGGAGTTGGAAAGTAGTTCACTTGGTTTATGATGATGGTCTATTCCTATGCATGCTCTAATTCTATATAAGCACATGATTCACTAACATGTTTTACTTTAAGCATCATTTATACATGTCATATTGATAGTATGCTATCCATTTTCTATGTTCATGCATTTTTCCTATGATGTCTAACTCTTGTTACATTGCATCCCCATACTTAGTACATTCAAACATACTAACAGATACTCTATGATGCATGCTCTAATTCTATATAAGCATATGATTCACTAACATGTTTTACTTAAAGCATCATTCATACATGTCATATTGATAGTATGCTATCCATTGTCTATGTTCATGCATTTTTTACTATGGTGTCTAACTCTTGTTGCATTGCATGCCCATACTTAGTACATTCAAACATACTAACACATACTCTATGATGCATCCTCTAATTCTATGTAAGTATATGATTCACTAGCATGTTTTACTTCAAGCATCATTCATATATGTCATATTGATGGTATGCTATCCATTGTCTATGTTCATGCATTTTTTCTATGATATCTAATTCTTTGTTCCACTGCATTCCCGTAATTAGTAAATTAAAACATACTAACACATACTCTATGCCTACATGATGTTACCATGTAGTGATCGGAGCTCTATTTGGTCATCCTCTTCCTCTACATGGCTAGTGATATCCATTCAAGCTAGTTGATGAGTCATCATGTCTGAGGGCAATATCTATGTTCTTATGCTATGTATTTAAGACTATTTTTCCTTTTTGATATACTTGACTATGAGGGCAAGCCCGATTTCTTGTCCTTGCCCTCGCTAAGTTATCTGTTAGAGGTGTTGCTGGACAAAGTATGTATTGCGCTTGAGCTTTGACTTACTTATGATATCAAATCTATTTAAATATATTCTCTCTCCCTTTGTCCCAATTTTCCTTTATTTATGTTTCTTATGTCATTTTATATTTCCTCCACAACCAAGAATGTACGATAATATGCTCAGAGGCTTCTTTGGGGTCCCTTCGGGTCCCCAATTTGCTGGTCACATCTAGGCCTTAGGCTTAGGTTGTGACACTAGGCTTAGGCAACCCAACCATAAAATCTATGTTAATTTTCTCCCACTTCGAAATAGGAATCTCTATATCTTGGGCTAGGCCACCTGACCTTTAATACTCAACTTTAAATTATTGGTATTTATGGCACCCGGATACAAACTTAACAATGTTTCTCTTCATATCACCCCACCAAAACACTTCCCTCAAATCTCTATACATCTTTGTAAATCCAGGGTGAATAGAATAGGAAGAAATATGGGCCTTATCTAAAATCTTCTTTTTTAAGTCATCAATACTAGGCAATGATAATCTACCTTGGTACCTAAGGACACCATCTCCCCCTTGGGAGAAACACTCCACCATACTATCTCTCTCCATGGCATTTAACTCTAACAAGGCGGGGTCAAGTTCTTGCTTTGCCTTCATCTTCTCAATCAATCAAGATTTAGAACCATCAATAATCACTACATCACCATTATCAACCTCTTCCAACATAACCCCCAATCTAGCCAAGCGATGGACCTACTTAGCCACTTCTTTGCCACTATCATCAACATGTGCTAGGTTTTCCATGGACACCCTACTTAGAGCATGCCACAACATTAGCCTTACCGGGGTGATAATGTACAGTCATATCATAATCTTTAAGGAGCTCTAGCCACCTTTTTTGTCTAAAGTTGAGATCTTTTTGGGTGAACACATATTGGAGACTTATGTAGACGAATAAGCTATCACCTTACTATTTTGCATCAAAACACAATCCAAACCAATTCTTGAGGCATCACAATACACA